>JAGDQP010038556.1:0-18115 GCA_022664845.1 Lepisma saccharinum
TGTATGTATGTATGTGTGTATGTATTTCACTGGTTTTACATGTAAATATATATAAAGAGAGAAAGAGAGAACGGAGTTAGTTTCGAGGGCAATTTAGAGGTCTAGAGCGTAGCTCAGGGACTACTGACTACCTTTCCTCGTTTATAACGAGACGCGGACCTGCCATTAGCCTCATTAGTGGCGTAATGAAGAGGGGTTAATTAGTAGGAGAGAAATTGTGATCGTACCAACGACAGACGAGTTTTCGACGAGAACTAAAAAAAAGTCAGCTCAAATACGTAAGTAAGTGCTTGTGCATATATATATATATATATATATATATATATATATATATATATATATATATATATACATATATATGCGTGTGGGCTTGTTTGATCCTACGTTGTTTCAACTGAAAATAGCACTTTTTGAGAAGAACTCTTCTTTATGGAAAGGAATACTAGAATTTAAAAAATAAAATAAATAAGAACGACAAACAAAATTGTGTATATGTAGGATCCAATTAATTTTACTGTGTTCATTTGAGTTTTGAACTTCCTGATCATGTAGTTACGTATCTTCATACAGACAGGTATTTTTCTGCACTCTTTTGCGAAATACAGAGTGTCCCCAAAATAATGGTGCAAACTTTGGGATGTGATTATTTGCATTGAAACAAGAAAAAAAAAACATCCTTTGAAGAAATTCAAAATTATGCGTAGTTTCAAAGATACAGGCGCTCAAAGTTACAACAGCATCGTCACAAATGACAGGCTGGAGTTACTAGTCACCCACCAGGCGTTTCCTCAAGGGGCGGATAGGGAAATGATGACCAGATATGTTCGGTACCGTAATTATTGCTGGGTGGGCCAAAGCCAGTACTGCTGCCATGCAGTTAGTACTGGGATCTACAAGGACTAGGGGAACGGTTGCTATTTCTACCATTTGTCAGGAATTAAAAACAGATGCTGTTGATGGAGGAAAAATGAATCAAGGGCTAGGCAACATTTCGTTTCAACATTGGGAAAGAGACAATAATCCCGCCATTGTTCAAGAATATTCTTGCCCACTTTGCCAGATTTGGAACACGTTACGTATACCTTTGGAGGTTGAATCAGTTTCTGTTGTAGAATGGGACCAAAGGCACCACTTGCTTCACGCAAGACAATAAGAAGAGCGGAAAGTAGTTTTGCTTCCATGAAGACAATGGGCTGAATTTTATATGAATGTGATTTTACTCCAACAATGGTGTCTCTTTCGCCAGTGCTAGATAGTGTGCGATTACTGTAAATCTCATAATTGAATCCAGATTGGTCGGTATTTAGAATTTCAGCTGAAGAATAGTTTGGGACGATCTTGTCCGTGAATTCAATACCAAATGCGATCACAGAATTCTCAATCTCTTCTTCTGACTGAGCATGTTTGTGCGTCACAAAGCGCGTCACCTTGCGAGTAACAATTTTGTAAGCTGTCTTGAAACTCCAAACCCAGGTTGGTCCACGTTTGAAATCAGTTAACCCAAGCTCTTTAGATTTTGTATATGTCCATCGCCTGATATCAGTATCATGTACAGCAATTAGATTATTTCTTGCCCCTTGAAACTTTGACTATACACATTCCGATATGACCTTCAGGTTCTCAAGTTTTGTTCCTTCTTGATCATAATATATTTGATACCGTGATCGATTGTTAGTATCCTTGACTTTCTTAAAGTGGTGCATGATTGTCTCTAGTGACCATCCTCTGTTTCTAGCTTCAGTTACCTTTTTGGCATAATCAAATGGGGCACAAACGTTAGCCGCATCGTCACTCAAAGGCTCATGAACCGGCTCTGGTTCAGTCACTACCTCGGAAGGTGTTTCAATGGTGATGGCGTCTTCAAGTTTCTTGATTAAACTGAAAATACTACTTCAAATACTACTACTATGTACTTCATCATTTACTTCACATATTGAAGATGGCCCATAGAACCTCTAACAACTTATTTGCATCGATTTTTATCGTAGGTAATAAGTATATACACACACCAACACTTGCACAATAGCACTCACACACTAATTATAGATCACTACCTTACGATCATAGAAGTAAAGCAGTACTTTTGGATTCGAGCATCCTTCTACCACACTAACAAAGTCACAAACTACTTCCACATTATCAGACTACCTCTTACAACATGTCTATTGCAAGCAAGTCAATGTGGGCAACTAGAACCTGCGCCAGCAGACTTTACCAACGGACTGTATAGAACAGATCAGTTAAATCCCCGCCAGGTACTTAGCGAATGGACATTCAGGAGTATTATCAGTTACGCTCACGTTTTTGATATTAAGAATGAAAACAATTTCTAACTGAAAAAATAATAGGTATGAACAAACTCTTTATAACAGAGTTGTCATCATTCTAAAACTTCATGTGTGATTTGTATTCCTTCAATGTTATATTGTATTAGGGTCACATTTTTTTTTTTTTTAAATCGAGATGAGATCAGGTTTGGGTTTTACCACCTCTACTAAAACGTAAAAAAAATATAATTTTCGTATTGACGTCTGTGGGTGTGGGTGTGTATCCATTTGTCTGTCTATATGTATGTCCAGAGAATCTTTGTGCGTGGTTTTTTTCGGGGTTCTTCCGTTTCCTCCCACTTTCTTCATCCCATCATCATCCATACGGCCTGAGCCATAGTTGCCTAAAGGCCTTAAAATAAATTCAAGCCAGAGAATCTTTGGTCAACGATAACTCACGTACAACTTTACAGCTTCAGTGAAAATTTGGTACACACACGTTTATGGTGGCGTGGAGAAGAGGCCTATTGCTTTTGGTTGAAAACGGTTCAAGATATGCTCAAACTAACTACACCAGTGAATTTCTGCGAAAATTTCATGTATCACTTGTATCTATTTCCATTTGAACTTGAATCCAATATGCCGGACCAAAAATGGCTGTTAAATATGTATAACTTGGTTTCATTCATACTGCATATGGCAGCATTCATGTTCTTTTCTATCTTCAGTAATTCAACAGGTCATTCCACATTTCTCATGAAGCAACTTAATATTATTAGTGGTTTGTCATTTTCGGTAACTTGCAAACGGTTAGAGATATTGTAGAAAAAAAAAAAGTAAATTTTTGCGAAAACTTTACATGAATTTGATGTATCACTTGCATTTATTCCCTGTTAAAAAAATAATAATTTGAATCCAATATGGCGGATGAAAGAAGGCAGACGATGTGTGTAACAAGTATCAGAGAAACAGTACTTGATCCAATTTGTTTTGCATATACCCACAATTATGTCCAGTTCTATCTAAAAATAATAATAGCAATTTTGTGTCCGAGCGTAATAGTAGTTTACGATAGCATTCCGAAAATCTGAAGGCTGATAAATATGTCTATTACTGGTATGGGCCGCTAAAATTAGTACAATAGACATTGGGCCGCGGGGCACTTCGAATTTTTAATCAATTTTAAACAAATCCCGGGAAGATACTTGGCGAATATACCTTCCAAGATAATGTTACAATTTCAATGCAGTATATAGTACCTACAAAATCCAACACTTATAGTGACACAGTGGCGTATTGCGTGAAGTAATTTTTGTTTGAACATAACGCAATACAACACGACACTTCCAACAACTTTTCTCATGCAAAACATTTGTTCGCACCAATGTCGTCAGCTTCGTAAGAAGAAATTCTAGAGATTGTATTTACATTAACCTGTTCGGATATTTGACGTTTTGGATAACTGACGTTCGTATATTCTCTGTTTTGTATGTCTACAATTCAATTGTATTGTTTAACCAGTTCTCAAAACTAACAGTATATGAACTGCGACTTTATAACATCCTGCTGCCTGGTGAGAGTAAGCGGAACTCATTGCATTCAGCTCGATCATTTTGTATAATATTTAAAACTGCTCGGTTATATTTTATCGCAACCATAATCAAGAAACAACTTTTAATTTCTTAGTTATAACGGGCCTGTCCTATTTCATGAAAACTAATTTAAACGGAAGAACAAAAAGCAATTAAGAAAAAAATAGTTGTTATTTTAATAATGTTTTATTCACAAGATAATAAATTAAATAGTTATTATTATTATTATTATTAATAATAGTAGTAGAAGAAAACTTTTTGAATATAATTATTTCTTAAAATATTAAAAGTCAATAATCGCAAGTTCATCGCCGCAGTAACAAACGTTCCCCACAGTATTCTATCCTGAGCAAGATCAAGTCAGTTTTCATCACGAACACCTGCTTCTTGAAGATCCCTTCTAATATTATCCTCCCAACGACGTCTCGGTCTCCCTAACGGTCTCTTTTCCTCCTGCTTACCAGCCACGATGGACTATAATATTCGTTTTTCCCCTCATCCGAGTTAGATGGCCTTCCCACCTTAGTCGTCGCGATTTCATTATTCTTACAACATCCGGTGAGTCGTAAAGTCTGTGAAGTTCTTCATTATACAGTCTTCTGCATTCTCCACTCATCTCGTTCCGTTTCGGCCCGTATATCTTTCTCAAGACCTTATTTTCAAACACTCGTAATCTATGTTCATCTGCTAGGGTCGTACTCCAACTCTCGCATCCGTATAGTATTATCGGCAGAATAACCGTTCTGTATATTTTTAATTTCAAGTTCCTGAGATTAATCGCGAGGTTAGGAGTTTCTGGACTGAGTAGAAACATCCGTTGACCGATGCTAAGGGACGTTTTATTTCTTCAGTGACTTGGTTTTTGTTGTTACGTATGCTAGCAAGTATTTAAATTTGTTTACTTTCTCTATGTTCTCATTTTTAATTGTTATGTGTCTATTTTCTTCATTTCCTGTCTTTCGGCTTGTTGCCATGTATTTTATTTTCTCTATATTTAGCTGTAGATCTGTCTCATCGCACGCTTCTACTAAGACATCGGTGTTAAAACGGTGTTGCTTCCCGTTTTAATTAATTCGGTTGGAATATTGTCTATTCCCGGTGATTTGAAACTTTTCCATTTGTTTACCGATATTTCGATCTCGATCTCGTTAGATTCGGGTACCCACGGTTTTGCTGTATAGATTTCAAACTCCTCTATATCACCCTCTATTAAATCTACATCATCGGCGTATGCGAACAGTTGATTCAAGCCATTCAATGTTAGTCCCTTTTTGTCTTCTTTTATTTTCTGAATCACATATTCTGATGCAAAGTTAAACAGCAATGGTGACAGGGCATAACCTCGCTTCAATCCGTTGAGAATCTCAAAACAGTCTGACATATGGGGTTGCTGAAACATATCCTCACTAGTTGAACAAGTTTTTTTCGGAATTAAAAATCGTACCAGGATATTGTATAGTTTTTCCCTTTTGAAAGAGTCATATGCTTTCATAAAATCAATGAGTGTGCTGAACAGTCCCATTGTATTCCCATTTCTTCTCTAAGACTTGTCTAAATGCAAAAATCTGGTCCAACGTGGATCTGTTTCTTCTAAATCCACATTGGTGATCTCCAATTATTTCATCTACGTATACGCATAGGACAGTTAACAGGATATTACTCAGTACTTCGTAACATGTTGAGAATAATGAGATTCCGCGGTAATTATTAAAGTCCGATTGATCGCTTTTTTTATAAACCGGAACTATTATTGAGGTTTTCCATCCCTTTGTAAGCTCCTCCTTTCTCCATATAGCACTTATCAATTTGTTCAGTTCCTTGGTTAGTACCATCTCTCCCGCTTTAATTAATTCGGCTGGAATATTGTCTATTCCAGGTGATCTGGAATTTTTCCATTTGTTTACCGATATTTCGACGTCGATCTTGTTAGATTTTGGTATCCATGGTTCTGCTCTATAGATTTTAAATTCCTTTGTTTTTTTCTCTGTTGTGAACTTTAAGATGTTTGTCGAAATAATTTTTCCATACATCAATAATGTTAGTCGGATCTGCTTGAAGATCTCCGCGTTCATTTCTAATCATTGCTAATGTAGGCTGGTAACATTTCCTTAACTAGTTTACCCCTTTGTACAGATCTCGTATGCTTATTTGTCTTCCCGTTTTCCTCTATCTCCTGAATCTTCTGCGTCAGATTTTCTCCCTTTTTCTGTCTGAACCAGCGTGTGGCGTTGCGTTTCGCGTTACTGTAGTGGTTGGTATTTGCTTGGCTTTTATTACTCAGCCATCGTTATCTTGCTCGTTTCCGTTCCTCATAAAACATAAGGAATTTTTCAACAAACAAATCTTGTTTTTCTGCTGTTTATTATCACGTACACGTTCCTTTGCTGCGCCCTTCACTGTATCACGAATTGCCTCCCACATCTTATTTACGTCAATTCCATTATTAATGTCATCTTTATTTTTCTAATAGAGTTGGCCAAGATTCGAACCTATTTGAGATTTCCAGTTGGTAATCTGCTCTTACGCTCGGATTGTCTAATCGTTTAACTTCGAATTTCGGTTGTTTTGATCCTTTGTCTTCTCTGTTCGCGATGCATAAATTTTCCCTCGCTTTTGCGATCACTAACTGATAGTCGGTATCACCTTCCGCTCCTATTTAAGACCTAAAGTCCATTATATTGGTGTGTTTTCGTCCATTGTCGATCTGGTTGAGAGTTTTGCCATTAGGAGATATCCATGTGTACCTGTGTATATCTTTGTGTTCTAAGTACGTGCTCTTTAGTAGTAGGTTTTTCGAAATCGTGAAAGTTATCAGTCTTTCTCCATTGTTGTTGCTGATTTCGTGAAGGCTGTATTTGCCTTCACGAAATCAGGTAGGTCTCTATTTGTAGGTAAGTTTTGTAGGTCTATATTTTCCTCTTTCTCTACCTTAGCGTTGAAATCACCCACCAGAATTTTCATTTTATACTTCGGTAATCGGTCAAACAATCTTCCAAGCTCATCGTAAAATGTACCTTTGTAATTATCATTAGCCACCTCGGTCGGAGCATATAGTATAGTCTTTCGTTTACGAACTCTATAAGCCTATTCTGAACCGCCGAAAGGATGCTGTTCATAATGGGGAACCCTGTTCCGAAATCGTGAGACTGTGTTCGCCCGTAGTAGAAAGTATACTTGCCCTGTCGGATGCTATATTGACCCTCCAACCGGACTTCTTGCATCGCTAATATGTCTAGCTCGCACTTCTCGATCTCGCGTACCGCTACCTGAAGAGCTCCCGTTATGTATAGCGATCGTACGTTCCACGCTGCTATTCTAAGGTATTTCTTAATCTTGTTTTTGGAGCACCCTGAAGCAGTCCACGCCCGGAGATCCGAATGAAGGACTAGTTTACCTCGGGAATATTTTACCCCAGGAAAATCCATGAAGCATCTGTTGCTATTTCTTTACATGGTTTAGCGGTGTAGAGTTGTCAGCTCTATGACCTCGCAGTAAAGGCAGACATTCAAGATGTCGTCCTATGTCCATCTCTAAGCCTTGCCGATGTCATTCATCTTCAGCCTGAGGGTGGTCATAGTGAAGTTTCACTATGATATTTTTCTTCGGGGTTATCTTTCCCTAGCCGTTGTAGATTCCTCTACTAACTGCAAGGCAGAAGCACTGGCTTTGGTCCGCCGTCCGGTACCCACCACATCTGGTTGGCATTCCGCTATCCGCTACCTGGAAGGGCGCCTGGTGGGAGACCAGTATATCTCCTTCTAAAATATTATATTTTAAAGATACACTGCAATTTATCAAGCTGAGTGCTGAAGAACAGATGAACCAGAAAATGGATCCAATGTCTTATGGTTTGATTTGATTCTTAAAGTACTCTCTGCATACACATTTCAAATTCGAGCATAAAACAACAACAACTACTACTACTACTAATAATAATATAGGGGAATTTAACCTAAAACACATTTACAGGAAAAAACGTAATAGCAAGCATCAATATTCAACTGCTCGAAATCTATATATAGAGACAGTCGATCTGCTGACCCACAAGTGCGTAAAGGCTGTGAATAAATTCAAATTCTTGCAGAGGGAAGTGGTTTAGAAGTAACGCGCTCTTTTCGTAGTGTGTTCATGGTTAGTTCTACAGATTGTCTTTCACGAACTTTGTCAGGAGTCCTTAACATTAAATCAAAGCTTATGAAGAATATAAACACAAATGTAATGCATTATTCAATACTTATGTTACATTAATATTCTGATTTCAGTTTTTTTTTTTAAATATGCATAAGCATTAATTCCTCACATCGACTACAGATGTATCTGAAAGGTTTAGCATAGAAAATCAAATTATTCGTTATATGAATGATAATTTAAAAAAATGTCTCTGTTTCTTTGAAGTACATATGAATGGTAATCTGTGAAGTATATAGATGAAGACAGTTCTGTGTTTTCTAAGTTTGTTATTTTATGTTTTAGGGCAATAGGTGCTTTAGTTAAATGGTATAAGCTATTTTTATTAATCGACGAGGTATGATCAATAAAGATTACAAATTATTGTTTTGACTCTCGTATCTTTAAATGATTTGAATTTTATTTATAACTAAGCGATTTACCTGCCCGTTGGTGCGGGGTGAGTAAAATACATAGCACCACTACAAATACAACAACTACTACTGTTACTACTAACACTACTGCAAACCTGCAATGCTTTAAAATATTAAATCTACACATTTTTTATTTACAATACAAATTTAAATATAAAAATCTAAACAATTTATTTATTTCTGATTGTTGTTTAAACTTAAAAATAGAAGCAATGTATTACTGTCATTCTTATAAGCAATAACATTATTTTTTTATTATTATTAATTAGAGCGCGGTACATACACTTCTGGTGAATTAAAATACCTAAAGCTCCTGCATCTGGACCCAAGGAATACGCATGCAAAATTTGGTTGAAATGAATGCATGTATGTATATTTAAATCGTGTTCAAACAAACAGACATTCATTCGGTTTTATATAGATAACAACAAAAATAATAAAGGATTAACAATAATAAACAGATAATACAATTGAGCAAAAGCATTATAACCAACAAACACTATACTGTAGGCAATTTATTGAGCGTTAAAGCTGAAATATATGTATGGTAGTTTAACCAGGTACATATCCAGAATTTGGTTTTGGGAGGGGTCCAAGATGTGTCTGGTCATGAAATGTGTATTAAATATATATAATTACGCCTGAAGTTATACTATTTTTCCATAAAACTCTTAGATTTGGGGGTTCGGAACCCTCGGAACCAGCCCCTAAGTACGTCCCTGATTTTAACGAATGGTTCTTTTATAAGAGGTTGACATGTATTATATATCAATTCTTCATTAACTAGATAGACTACATAAGTGATTAATAGGTGAATGTTTAATGGACCGCAAAGGAGCATAATTTCTCATTGTTCTTATAGGTACGTTCACAAGGACTGAGAGCATCACCACCAATTAACTTTTTTCAAGAAACACTTTGCACTCGAAAAATGTGGTCATATTTACAATATGTGACGTTTCAACAATGTCAAAAAATTCTGATTAATCATTGTTAATTGAGTATTGTTAAATATCTAATATTTTTAACCATATTATTAACAATATCACTTTCAGGGCATTAACTATAACCATATAAGTTCTTGTTGATTTAAGCATATTCAAAGATTAATTTCTTGCTCATGCGTTAACTATGTTTATTGTTACGGGATTGACGAACGAAATTAGATCCGCCATATTTATCTCAACAACAACAACTAAAAAATGCAAAATCATATTGCAAACGCATCAACTATGACTTTTAAAACGGGTTCTTCATGATGATTTTGATGATGGTAAAGACGATCATTATAGTAACATTCATATTTGAATGTGTGAAGATATTTACGCATGTTTATATTACGTTATGTACATTTTTCTTTTCTGTTTATATTTGTGGTCAGCAGATGGCAGCACTTTTTGTTTAAAGAAAACGAAACCTTTAAGACATTGAAGGTTTATTGTTTTTAAACAATAGGGTTATTTATACTTTGCGAATTTAGACGTAGGATGATTGTTTATATACACACGCAACGTATAAAGAAGTTTGCCTAGAGGATTTTGTTAACAATTGTACATGAATTTGTAGTCTTGCATATATTAGTGTGAGTCTATGTTAAGAGTAATAACGATCAATTGCTTCGTCTCATAAACACCATCACTAACCACTATAACACAAATAACCCTTCCTGTCTAGTTCTGTTTGATTTTGAAAAAGCTTTTGACAAAGTATGGCACCAAGCCCTAATCTCTAAACTTCGATCATTTCAACTCCATCTTACCTACATTCGATTTATCTTTCCTAAGCAATCGTATCACCTACATCTCCCTAAATTCCAGTATCTCTCATCCTATATTGCTTCATTGCAGAGTCCCTCAAGGATCTGCACTCTCTCCACTTCTCTACCTCATCTTTGTTGCTGATCTACCTCCTCTCCCACCGAACATCAAGAATTTCAAATTTGGAGATGACACAGCCTTCCTCGCACTCGGAAGAACTATCCAAACCATCAATCGAACTCAAAATGAAGCCATCAAAACATTTACTTCATGGTGCCAAAAGTGGGGTCTCACAGTCAACTCAACTAAAACACAAGCCATCGTTTTCATACCACCCAAACACCGTTCTCGTGTCCATCGAAATCCCTCACGACTAGACATAAAAGTACACAATAACCCAATAAACCCTTCCAACACCGTCACCTACCTAGGCCTTGTCATAGATCATTATCTCACTTGGAAACCACACTTAAACAATATCATAGCCAAAGCAAGAAGCCGCCTCAACCTAGTGAAAAGACTCACCGGAACCACATGGGGACTTAAAACTCAAACTGTACTAAACACATACAAAGTATTCTTAAGACCCGTATTGACCTACGGACTAACCGCCTGGATTGCCGCAGACAAACATTTCTATAATAACATACAAATTCTGGAAAGACACGCACTCCGTTTAGCTTACAGAATAAAACTACCCATTCCAATACAGGAATTATATCATCGTATTAACTTCCCACATCTTCTTCTCCACCTCGAAAGCCTACGCACTAAATACATACAAAATATATACAAAATGAAAGTCCTCTTTTTCAGGACATAATTCTTTTACAAACAAAACAACGCACCGCCTACACACATAGACAGCCCACTTTCATTACTCTTCACCCTTTACACTCAAACATTGCCACCAGACCACCCAGATATACATTTGATATCTGCATATAATGCACCAGTCACCCCTCACTATATTGTACCATCATCAATTGCACTGTAACCATCTTGAACGAAAGGGTCCATCTGTCCTCATCACCGTCTAGAGTAACCCCTAGACGAGAAGATTATCAATCATGCGTCTAATATGTGACAAAGTGTTGTGGCGTCTATTGCACATCATATCTACCACATCTTACATCATCACCTTTGAATAAATAATAAAATCTTCCCCAATATTTATGATTATGAGGAAAACTCATAATAACCTTTGATTAATGAATGCAATAAATAAAATAGATTACCAGAACCTCTTAGACCAACCAAAATCCTTACAATCTAACTTTCCGTCAGCCTCTCTTCCCAGATAAAGGGTATAGCCCTTTGGGGGGGGGGGGGGGCTAGCCTTGCCTAGCATTAAAAAAAAGAGTAATAAAAGAGCGTTTCGCACAACACTTTACACCCTTTAGAAACTGAAAATTCTAGTTCAAGCGCGCACACTACACTGGAAATCAAAGGAGACTTAAAGTGCACAATATGTTCCAGTTTTAGAACGCTTTTAGTGCATACGTTGTATTTACTTTTCGTGAAACTAACATGAACTATATCACGTTTTTAATGCAGAACATATGAATATCTGGTGTGCTTATACACAATTTATGTAGAAAAGATTAATTGTAGCAGTTATGTAAAAGGTGAATTTAAAACAACACTATAGATAATATGAACGACGATAAATATGAACTTATTGTGTACAAAATGTTCATTATGCGTAAGAAGCTAATAAAAAAAACATTGATCACAGAAAACACTTTTTTTTCAGTACGTTCACATGAAGTTTGCATGCGTTCATAGGAAGTTCATTTTTGGTGAAGTTTTTTGTGTGCTTTTTGTGCCAGAAGATTTTCAGTGTGAGTAGGGTATGGATGCGGGGATTCCAGTGTCCCAACGGGATGTCTTTGGTTGATATAGTATTATCACTCCCAAATGTTATTACTACACACACACACTATTGTGTAACGAACAATACCAATAGATGAAGCTCCTACATTTCGGGATGATTAATTGTAAATTCAACAATACTGACGATTGTTTAACCATAAAGTATTGTTAGTTAGCGTATGGTAAGCGGTTCAGAAAAATCAATAAGTATTGTAAAATTAACAAAAAAACCGCTTAAGAATACATGTATTGTAAATGCAACCATAAAAAGTATTGGTTACAAAATAAACACATTTTATCGTTTACGATAATAACATTAATATTACAATAACTTTTTTAGAGTGTGTCCAGATACTCCGATTTGCTAGATAGACTTCTCATTCTTAATAACGTGCAATATTCTTATAAAACCTTGAAATTATAAAGTACTGAAAGATTATTGCATAACCATTTAGGAATGATATTTAGATCATCTCTAGCATTTGAATGTGTACAACGCAACGAAGATTCCAAATTACCGTGCAAGTATTCTAGTTTAGTATTGACCAATGTTAAAACAGGCTCGGAAGTCAATACCTAACATAAGAACAATTTGGAAAGTAAATGATATAACAACCTTGTTTTTTTCTTTTTGTTCTCGAAAGATCATATGCAACTAAATATTCAATATAACTTGCGAACACTGTTTCAATTCACCAAACTTAACTTCAGCCTCGGACCTGATTGCCAGAGCTTAATCAACGACAAAAATGATATTGTTTTTCTATGTAGAGTTCATAACACTGTGAAGGGCAGGAGATACGAGTTGCGGTCGTCAGAAGAATAATAAGTCTGCTAGTCTCCATTTACGAAATTTAAATCTTGTAGGATTTACTTTTCGTCTCTCTTCTTGCACCAGGATGTTCGGGAATAACTTGCTGTTTTCATATCTTGCACTAATATTAAGTTTTGGAGTGGCGTAAGTATACTTGATTCACTCAAAAGGCGTCTTTGTCTGAGGCGACACATCTCTGCCAACCATTCAAAAGACTCTCGATCCTGTCGCTGAAGAAACATGGCTCCCATGAGCCAATGAAATAACAGAACTTTGGTTTTGGAAAGTATTTGAGAGGACTTCATCAACGTACAACTATTGCCAACTTGACTTCCGATTATCGAACAGGATCCAGTTCTCATGATACGTTACTATACGATCCCGTAGGGGCTCATTGTAGTGATGAGCCAACAGGTTATTGCTAATGTTCACCCAATGCTGTTTATGATGTAGTCCGCCAGCTCATGTGGTACCAAGTTCTTCATTGTTTTCACTCTCCGTATTTGCTGCAGATACTCAGGTGTAGTTGAACTGGAAACGTTAAACTTTCGGTCATCGTCACTATAATGCCTGAGGATTGTATTGTATCTGAGGAATTCCTATGGAGATACCACAATACAATCCATAGGCCTTGATTAGTGTTCTGCGGAAAGTCCTTGGAGGAATTAAACTATTTCCGTTCATACAGATCTTGCGTTTTCCTTTCTGTCCTAGCCTATCATTTATGCTATGTAATACTGTCAAAGGGTTAGATTCAGTTTCTTTTCCCCCTCAACCATAACTTCAATTGTATCCTTTAGTATTGAGTCTCTCCTCATCCATTGTTCTAATCAGTTTCCTTTCCTGTTGTTTATTGTCTCCGATATTATTCATCCCATGCTTTTATTCTTTCTATCGTAGAATCCACTTATCCCATTTTATTTTATTTTTAGTGTTCACACACTTATGGCTCAAGCCGGGATAGATTGGAGGAAAGGATACAGCAAGGAGTCTAAGTTGAAGGTATCATCCTGGTATTTGCCTATTGTGACTGAGGAAGAACCCTGAAAGAAATCTCAGTTAGGATAGACGGCCGCAAGTATCTCCCAAATGTGAAATTAACTTAGCTATGTCCGCTCGGTTTATCGGCTTCACACAACGTAATAATCCGAACAATATATTTAATCAAGTTATTGCTCAGATCTTTGTTTATTTTGGTCATCGGCTCGCAGAACAGTCATCTTCTTAGTGAATGACTGTGAAAGTTTGTCCCTTCTTTTGAAGAAACGTTGCAAATGTTCATGTTTAACCTAGCATGTAACATTCACAGTTTGCAACACTGCGTTCTGTGTTTTACATGTGTACCATCACTCGAGGATACTACTTATCTGAGCTATTGTCATTTAAAAAAATAAATAAACGATATACCAGGTTGGAAACACTGACAACCTGATGTCATCACCTTTTAACGATAAAGATAAAATGAATTGTATGGGCGATAACAGCACGCCACCTTTTAACTCTTAATATCCATTGTATTGATGTAAATCACCTTCCGAAAACTAAAATTTATGGCAAAATATTCGTTGTACTTACCATTACAAGGATTCCATTTGAGGCTGGAAATTGCAAACCCTCTATCTAGAAAACGAAGTTGAAATCGATCCTTGTTTATGTTGCTATGTTTCGGTAGTTAATAGTAGTAAATATATAAAATAGGTATATACTTAACGTTCACTGTTACGGGAAGTTACTAAAGTTGTACCTTGCGAACTTGATGTATGTACTTTACTATCAATGTATCATTACTCAAAAGTAGAAGAAAATACCTTTCCTTCATATAAGAATGTATGCTTTATTGAATATTGTAGATAACAGGAGTTACCCACACATAGATAATCAACGTAATAGTAGTCATAACAGTAGTAAGGTGGGTGTCCGTGTTATGGCCATGTTCCTGATATGGCCACCCCCTTATTGTCAGTAAGCTAACCAAAATTCCGCTAGATGTCATCAGCATCCAGCGAGTGTGTGTCACATGATTATTTCCCGCCCAGCCAGGTTTGAGCAATATGGCGTCAGTTGCTTCTTTTGTGTGACCTCTTATTGTTTTTCTCTGTTAAGTATCCTTGGCATTATGCATGTTTTTCGAAGACTTTTTCATGAAAACCACCGTACTGTATTAAGTTTTTAATGCTCTTTCGATTGATGTTGTCGTTGGTGGCGTATCTTTTAAGAGTTGTTCATAATCAAACAATTTTCGTGAAAGCTAAACTGCTCCAGATATGGCCACCCAGGTGGCCATATCAAGTGCACCATCGTCATATGATCCAGATGATTATCTTGGCATTAATGTTCTTTGTATGGAATTTTTTATTTGTCCATGATATTTTGCGCAAATTTTGATTTGGGGTTGGATTCCATGGCAACAAGGGTGTAGCCAGAAAAAAATAATATAGGATAAAAATGGGAAAAAGAGCAATTGGACCCCTAGAGAGTGTTGGTGGCTTAATAACTTTTAGCGGTCAAGTCGAAGTCTCCTGAAAATAACTTAATCTTGTCCTTAAATCGGGTCTAGGTGGATCTTAGTGGTTTTCGTAATTGCCAAAGTGACAGTCTCTGGTTCTCAACCCGTCAAACTCGGATGATCCATTTTGGTCCTTTTTAAAAAACGGGATAAATTTTTGCACTAAATTGCGATTATCTCCGAGAGGTATGCGAGTTGAAATTTTTAACACGAGTACATACAGATGCTTATCAGAATAATGGAAACACCTGTAGTTGGCAACACGTCAGATGTATGGGTTGGCAGTGGTGTCGTGGCGACCGCAGCGCCGGACTGCTGGTGGTGTTGTGTTAGGTCGGTCTCCATACTACGTCAGGCGTCGTGGAACAGGAGTGTGCAGTGGCTGCAACAGACGGAGGTAGTATAAAATGGGAGACCTCTCAAAGTTTCAAAGAGGGCAAATTGTTGGTGCGCGGTTATGTGGAGTGAGTGTGACGGCAGTGGCTAGTGTGTTAGGTGTGTCGCCAGGGACAGTGTCGAAGGTGATGACGGCCTACACAACACACGGGAAAACCACAGCGGGGAAGCGGAACAGTGGGCGGAAGAAAAGCATCAGTGACAGGGCACGCCGGGTATTAAAGCGCATTGTCACGCGGAACCGTCGTGCCACTGCGGCGCAAGTGACGGAGAAACTCAATCAGCACCTCCCCCAACCTGTTTCGACAATCACAGTCCGCCGCGAATTACATGACATGAACTTACGGGGTCGTGTTGCAAGGGCCAAACCTCTCATCAGGGACCAGAACGCTTTAGCACGCCGCAAATGGTGCCGCGACCATGCAACTTGGACCGTTGACGACTGGAAACGTGTGGTATGGTCGGATGAGTCACCATTCACCCTATTCCAAACCACGGGCCGTGTTTATGTGTGGAGAACGCCCAAAGAAGCGTATGATCAGCAGTGTCTCCGCCCAACTGTGAAACATGGCGGCGGCACGGTGATGCTGTGGGCCGCAATATTATGGTTTTCATTGGGTCCTGTGGTCACACTTCGCGGACGCATCACTGCCAACGATTATGTCGCAATTTTAGGAGACCACTTGCATCCTATGGTCCGGATGTTGTTCCCGGACAATGACGCCATATTCCAGGATGATAATGCACCCATTCACACAGCTGGAGTTGTTGCAGCGTGGTTTGAGGAACATCGGGATGAAGTTCAACACCTCCCCTGGCCCGCCCAATCCCCAGATCTCAACATAATTGAACATGTGTGGTCCATCTTGGGAACACGACTCCGGCGACGATTTCCACCTCCATCCTCTCTCACAGAACTGGCCGATGCCCTGCACGAGGAATGGTGTAATATTCCACTTGCTACCATTCACGACCTCTATGCCTCCATCCCACGTCGCATCAAGGCTGTTCTGAAGGCGAAAGGTGGCCCGACACCATATTAATTTGGTAAGTTGCACTTTCGTTCAGGTGTTTCCATTATTCTGATAAGCATCTGTATATCCAATACCAAAGTATTGAATATATAATGGATGCTGATCGCGCATTGGTTGTAGAGCTAGAGGGTCAAGATGTCGAAAAAACGGGAGTTTTTTGAAAACCGACGAAGTCGGTGCAGCCGGAAAATTTTCCGGGGAACCTAGGAGTAGTAGAGGTCTGGTGGCCAATAGAATGGTTCCCAAGTTGCCGTGGGGAGTGCGCGGAGACATTAATACTCCCAGCAACGGCTCCGTTTCCGAGTCATTAGGGATCAAAAACGTCATTTTGTCCGTTTGGGAAATTTATGCATAATTTTCTCGGGTGTAAGTACGAGACCGCAGTACATGTGCACTTGGGTACGGCCAATGGTCCATGTGATTTCAATGCTAGTTAACCTATAGTAAGTGTTGTTCCATTAGCACATAGGTATGGATAGTAGATGCTTTAGTAGCGGTGTAAGGTGGTATAAGTTCACTAACGTTCAGCATTATATAGTATATGTATTGAATAACAAAATACATTTTAATTTTAGCAGAACTGCACTATGAAACTGAAAAAAATACAATTTGTACAACATTGAACAAGGGTGGTCATATCATGTACAAATGTTCCTGCATGGTCCAGGTAGACTATTGGAATTTCGTTTTTTGACCAGAAAAAAAAACTATTTTCATGGGGTTTTATTTAAAAATTAAAATAAAAGTACATTTGCCTGTAAACAATGAAGAAAGAATGGCTTTGATTTAATTCAAAATGACGGCTAGAAAAATTCTCAAACCTTAGCATGGCCTTATCAGGGTACCCACCTTAATATTTGTAGCAGTAGTAGAACATAGGCTCTTTACTTCTCTAGAGCGCAGTACTTACCATTAAGCTGTATTGTCCTCGTCCTGATATTCTTCAGCTTAAAACATCTTGCTGACATCACATAGAAATATTATATTTGTAAAATATGAAGTAGAAACTTAACATTACACATTACAGGCCATGTCCATATTCTGTTTTCTGTCTTTACATAACAACAAGGAACAAACATTATTTATACAAATACTATGGTAACTCAAATCAAGGTTTATCTATTAATCGAAGTTGTCCATACCCATAACCAAACCCCACTAAATATATGAGCTTTTTACTTGTTTCCATTTCAGGATTCACCTACCAAATTTTGTAACTATTTTTTCTTATCATCCTTTGTATCTTACTCTAAGATACACACACACACACACA
>JAGDQP010038557.1:732-18114 GCA_022664845.1 Lepisma saccharinum
ATCAAGCGTTTTTCAGGGGCTACATGAATGAGGATATAAGCAGACCGTGATATGTGGAAAGAAAATGGGGAAGTCTTCATCCAGCAATGGATGGAAAACTGCTGAATATGATGATGGTGACTAACGTAAAAACATACCGTAACAGGTTTTCAGTTACGAATAGGTTTTATTGTTCGACAACTTTTATAAACAGACAAGTAGTCTTAGTGTAAAAAAATGGTTGGTAGATAACGTCGCTGGAAAATATAACTTGCTATGATTTTTTTTTTTCAGCCGGAGAACGTGTTGCTTAATAAACCTAGCAAAGATAAGCTTCCATTGGTCAAAATTACTGATTTTGGTCTTTCAAAAATCATGGAGGGGAGCCTGATGAACACTGTTTGTGGTACCCTAACTCACATTGCTCCTGAGGTTCTGGATAATTCGGGAAGTTACACTGAAAAGGTTGATATTTGGAGTTTGGGAGTCATTCTCTTTACCAGGTTTGTTCGAAATGAGAAGTTATAGCTTTAATGTAATTTAATTTATTTATTTTAGTTTGACCAGTTACAGTAGATGATGCGATTTACATTAATGTAACATTTGGATACATTTCATACTTATTGCAAATTAACAATATGACATACAACTTCTGAATTTCTGTTAAAAATATCTACTTCTTTATGCTTTGCTCGTTGTATATTTTTCCGGCTCTCTATGTAAAAGACCTTCAACTTAATTCCGTTCTAAACCTTCTCGAATCCAATGTCATAATCGTACTACTTCTGGAGCTAGATTTCGGGACATAAATTTTCAAAATTTCCTTCTAGTCAAACAGCATGCAAAATTTTGAAGACAGTGACGAAGTCTGTTTTCATATTTTGTTTTCTAAGGTTGATGATCCAAAGTTTTTGTAGCAATTCAGGATAATGAATATCAAAAAACAAAATGCATAATTTGCCTTGCCATACTCTTTCTATCGTAGTTGTGTTTATCCTGAGTCCGTGTTCTTTTTGTCTACGTCATCTTGAAGGAGAATTGAGTAAGTCACTCCCTGTTCTCTCTCTTGTACATTTTCACATCATCCGCGTAGATTAAGATCTGGCCGTTTTTTACGACGTGATTCAGGCCATTGATGTAGATGTTGAACAGTAACGGCCCGAGTTTTGAACCTTGAGAGATTCCTATCCTAGGTATATACCTTTCTGAGTGATGACCTCCATACCTCACTACGTTATCAGTAGCATGTCATGTACCACCGAATCGAAAGCCTTTGTAAAATCTATATACACTGTATCTAACTGTAGTCCCTCATCGATAGTAGTTGATATTGTTTCAAAAGATTCAATTAGATTCGTGCTTATGGACCTTCCTCTTGTGAATCCACGTTGAGTATCCGAAATTACACTTTTCAATTGATTATATAGTTTATCGTGAATAATGTTGTCTACAATCTTAGCCAACACTGGAATTATTGCAACAGGCCTAAAGTCCTTCGTATTACTTGATCTGGGGTTTTTAGGTATGGAAACCATCAATGTTTCCTGCCACTTTCTTGGGGTATTCCTTTTTCTCCACAACCTTGTTTAATACTAATAGGAGAGGTTTGAGCAAAACATCTTCACAAACTGTAATGATAACACCTGGAAGTTTATCCAATCATAAAGTCACATTTGGTTTTAACTTTATAATTGCTTCTCTCACATCTCTTTCTAAGATTGACTCCAGCTCAAGCATCCCTAATGTGTGATACTCTACGATATATGTCACTAATTTGTCATTTTCCATATTGCAGTCTCCTTGTACTGATTCAGTTTTCAGTATTTGCCATGAAGCTGTCACGAAATGCTTCCACCTTCCTGATGTCAGTTATCTCCACGCCCTTATGGCGTAGATTCGAACCGTTCCTATTCTTCCTCAGGTTCTTGAGAAATTGCTATATAACATAACCTGTTTGGTTAATTCATTACCTCCTTCTCCATCTCGATTACGTAATTATTCAAACAATCCCTCAAATGCTCTTTGATTATTTTCCTTATTTCTTTTAGTTCAGCATGCTAATCTGAGTCATACCCATTCTTTTGCGTTCTCTTTCTCATTTTCTTCAAAAGCTTCTTCTTCGCCTTTCCATCAAACCAAATTGGGTATCTCAAATCAAATAATTTGTGGGGAAGTCAATCATAGAGAAATCATTTTTTCAGCTTTTATTTGTAGATTGTAATTCTTATTATCATATACTTTAACGTATTCACAAAGAAAATACCTCTACTTCTAGTATACTACGTTTAAAAAATAATCTTTGTAAATGTAGTCTTTGCTTTTTTGGATAAAGTACTACAACGCGCACAAAAAGTTCTCAAAACTGGGTCTTATATCCTCAGACATGTAAAATAGCGATGGAACCAGTGTTTCGGTGATTGTCCTGTAATAACTTTATGAAATCTTAAAACTAAGATATGCAATTCAGTTGTCAAGGGGAAAGTTGGATGAATCATACTTTGGATATAATCTAAGGGAAGAGTTTGTTGCGGTGAAGATAAGAAGGTCTTACTTAAATCGAATATTTCTCTGAGAATTATGGCCCTGTAGGCTACGGGTCTGTTAATTTCTATACAACTCAATAGATCTTCATTCTTTTGCATCCATGTGGAGCACAAGAAGAAACAGAGTTTGCGTGTTAATTGTGCTACTAAGTGTTAGGGTAAAGTCCAGTCGCCACTGTTACACCCCAAGCAGCTTATCAGAAAATGGCTTCCACGCTCTTTCTATGAAGTTGGAAGCTAATGACGGTCACTATCCCTGGCACACAAAGATTGTAGTTGTCGAACATCCACAGTTGCCAAACATATCAGCAAACAACACTTCAGGTTTTACGGAATTACTTTTATTCAGTTTCGTACTGTGATACTCAAAAGAAAGAAATAACGGTGATTGGACGAGGGGGAGAAATGAGAAAACAAACAGTGCAACTTGTGAGAAACGTGCGGTTTTCCGTTAGTAATATTGTGCAAACCAGGGGGAAAGGGGGGCTCAACCAAATAGCAGTGTTAAATTACCTACCTTTGTGACGGTCGGAAAGGGAGAAAAATTTCAAACTCCGTGCGAATAGCGTCTGTGCGTGTGTGTTCTTGTGTTGTTGACCTCCTGACCTGGCAACAGTGCTGAAGGGAACCAGCAATAAAACGTGGGGTGGACCACTAAAACCTTGTAAATCTACGCCGATGCCTCCAGTTTTCTGAGAAGTCTATCCGTTGGCTGGACTGTACTTTTGTGCGATTGGAATGAATTTACTCTTCGTTCTACATAATTTCAAACGTACATGAAAAGAATTATCAGAAAAGTGTAATTTTGAGTTGTCATTTATTACTAATAAAACAGGAAAAGGTTACGTGTAGAAATGGATATCATCGTTAGTGGACTACGTGATGTTAATGGTAATTTATTGAGTCGATCTCGGTAGCCGTGTGGACTAGGGCGCTGGGACGCCGTTCATGAGGTTGCGGGTTCGAATTCCGCCTGGGACATGGATAGTTGTGGTGGTTTAAAGTCTGCATTCATATCACCGAAGTCTATAGTTACCAAAATGAAAGTAGAATAAAATATTTAAAATAAAGTTTACCAAACGTTTTTTGTAACTTACTGAAATTACCAAACCTACAGGAATTTCTTTCAAAGAATAATGTTAGGGTTCACTTTTTGCAGTCATATTTAACAATAATGTACTATATACTTAATACTGTACTAAGATAAGTGTGCTTTTTAAGTAACTTGAAAGCAAAGCTATAGCAAAATGGACCTTCTAATCCCGCTGATGGTGTCCGTCTGTCCATGTCCTGAAATTAAATCTCAGGAACTACAAGGGTAAGGGAGGTGCTTAGGTGTTATTCGAAAGATATTGCTACACTAGCTTGGAGTAACCAAAAACCTTCTTGTTTGGTGCAGTACTTCAGTGTTGTGAACTCGTTTTTTTAAATGAAATTTTTTCCATTCAGTTAGACCTAGCTGCACCAAACTAGGCATTATTTTACACAATAGAAAGTTCTGTGTGTTTTCCCATACTCTAAACACTACAGTTGTCAGTATTGCCAACTTACTTTATAAAAAAAATATTGCTTGCGTGTCTAAAATCAAGGGACCGGAACCTTTGCGATTGAAAGCAGAATCTCAGTTCTAAATCTTTTTTTAATATACTTGATATTTTGTTATATTAAAGGAAGTACATTTTTTATTAAAAGTGGCAACTATTATTTTTCTAGACGAGATACTTGTGCTAGTATTACACACATCATAAAATTCTGTTACGTAGTACAAATTACTTCTAAAGAATTGTACACGAACACCATTTGATAATCCAAGTTGTGTATACGTGAAACGCTACATCTTGTAAAAGTGAATTTGTCGATGTAATATTTCATAACACAATTTACTTCCTGTAGTATCAGGCGATAAAATCATTTCTAGTAGCATTTTATACTAAATAACTTTGTAACGTGAACATATTTCACATCTATCAAGCGTACAGGGTTGGCTTAGCATTCGGGATCGATCCCAGCGGCCGATCATCCTGACTCAGGTTTTTCCAAGTTTTTTTTATTCAGTCATGTTAGGCAGATGTTGAGATGGTACCTACAAAATATGCTGTGGCCGTCCACCTTCAACATTCTTTCCCCTCACCCTATCCCGACCTAAGCCAGAGAGGTCTAATGCCCTTAAAAGAAATTTAATTTCACATCTGATCAAGTCAGTGTTACAAACAAATACTGAGCGTCTTTAAAAGATCACGCTGATGACCATTGCGTCTTTTGATGAGTTGCTAAGACAGTGACTGCCATGGACAGCATACAACAACAACAACAAAAAAAAAAAGCTGTTCGCCACGTTAAGGGTAATCTAAAGTAATGATTTCCAAGAAAAGATGGCAGCACTGTCTACGTATATGTCTAATGTATTATCGTTGCACGAAATTTCCTTGCTGCTCCTATAAATTCAAGCCTAGTGAGTTCAAACTTTCAGGGAATAAAGTTCATAACCAATTCAAGAGCATGATCGATGCCGATTTTTTATTTTCGTTTTCCTTCATTGTTGTGAATATCAAACCTATAACAATGAAGCTCTTTCAACAATGAACAAGAAAAAATTAAAAATCGGCATCGATCATGCTCTTGAATTGGTTATGAACTTTCTTCCCTGAAAGTTTGAACTCTGTAGGCTTGAATTTGTAGGAGCATCAATGAAATTTCGTGTAACAGTGTTAATACATTAGATATATACGGATGTAGTGCTGCCATCTTTTGTTGGAGATCGTTGCTTTAGAGTTTAGAATATCCTTAAAGAAAGGAAAATCTGAAACTGATTAGTTTTAATGAACTCTGATTACTTCAGTGAATGTAACTAATATACATCCATGTAAATACAAATAGTAAACGTTTGTAAGAAAATTGGAAACTTCGTCTTAATTGAATTTGTTAATTTTTTCACTTTGACCTCCGTGCAAGATTTAAACTGTTTTCAGATCATGTGCATTTGCAAGAAAATTTAACATTGCTAAGTAAATATCTGAAAAACAAACTACTGCCGAAGTTTGCATTGACGAGTTACCTTGCTGAATAAGCATAACTAACTAACTGCATTGCTTACGGAACTCTCAAGTTCATCGTGGCAGTAACAAACGTTAGCCATTGGATTCTATCCTGGGCAACATCAAGTCAGTGTTCATCACGAACTCCTACTTCTCGAAGATCTCTTCTAATATTATCCTCCCAACGACGTCTCGGTCTTCCCAGTAGTCTTCCATGTGGCCTTCCAACCAGGTTAGAAGATAATCTTCGTTTTTCTCCCATCCGAGCTACATGGCGTGCCCACCTTAGTCGTCGCGATTTCATTATTTTTACACCATCGGGTGAATTGTACAATCCGTGGAATTCTTCATTGTGCAGTCTCCTCCATTCTCCAGTCATCACGTACCGTCATCCCTTGAATAAGTATAAGAACAATATATATGTAAGAACAAGGTTTCAGTCCTGGAAAAGATTCACAATCTCATTTTTGGGTCCTTAGATAGCGAAGCTGTTGGTCCAGCTATGTCCATCTGTGTTCAGAAATTATATCTCAGGAACTACAAGATGTAGAGGAGGGCTTTATCTGTTGTCTGAAAGGTATTGGCTAGACTAACATATAGCTGTTGGAACCATTTTGATTGGTGCACTAATTCAGTGTTGCAAGTCTATTTTCTTTTATATATTCAATTGTTCAAAATGTTGGTATTCCATTTCACCTATCTGCACCAAACTTGACTTGAACATTCCCGTCCCCAATCATCCCACTTACCAGTGTTGCCAGCCGATTTCCTATTGTTTCAGTTACGTTAGACGTACAAACCCCAAACTTAGCATAAACATAATTCGACACAATAAAAAAAGTACTGTGGATTTTCACATACCTGAGCACTCCAGTTGTCAGCCTATTCTATAAAAATTGAATGCTTGTGTGCCTAAAACGCTATCAAGGGACCGGAGCCTTTGCCAGGGTAATCTCAACTCTATCGTCTTTAAATACAGAATTGGCACAAATAAATATGCGTCTGGTGGTTTGGAAAGTCGCGCCTTGTTTAGAAAGCCTTTATTTGAGACAATTGATTGCCGCCAACTGGGTGTTTCACAAAATCGCGGCTGTTAACACCACATGTGAAAAGTTCTATTTTGAAGGTGTTTGGCGACGTCATGACGCTACGTAGTGGCGTTACTGTAGTAGTTCCGTGAGAGAGAGAGAGAAATCTTAATATGGAATTAATTGATTCGCTTGATATGGCATTACCTTATCGGAAAATGTTCGTCATTAACAATTGTAGATGTTCATATCTCTGTGAAACATTCGCAGTTGTTTAATTTAGAATATCAAGGTGTATATATTTACTAATCCTTCTGTGTATATAATATTTACATATTGTAGCCAAGCCCGGTACTCTCGAACCGAGAACTATGGTGACTTCAATTTAAAAGACACACACGAATATTACATTACTAAGTTTTCAAAGGACATGCACCTCAACGCACAGATGTTGCTATTGCATATTATTTACATATCCATTTTTCTGCATACGACATAACAAATAGTGGACAAGAATGCACCTGTTTAAGCACGTGGTGTTGCATATGTTTAATTGTACAACCTCGTATATAATCATGTAAACAGAATATTGATTACGGCGCTAACTCTTTTTCGGACACACCCGATGAAATAACATTACATAAGGTATTTTTACGGGCCATCCTTTCCGTCAACTTTGCTGACTCGTAGAAATTTCTCCTCTTGTGTTTTCGTCACCAAGGAGGAGAACGAACCGAGAAGGTACAGGAGGTACCAAGTGAAACACAGTCAGAGACTTAATGTCGTACTGAATACTTCGTATAGACTTTTATCAAGTGTGAACAGGCTGACGCCATTCGACATCATTAGTCTGTCTGGTGAGTTAAGCGCCTAGTTTGTAACGTACATTTAATCATGAGACTGAAACCTTGTCTATGAAAATCCTCTTGCATTTATCCTTTATTTCTGCAATCTACATCCCATATATTACTTCAGATCCCAGTCTAAATAACGTCGCTTCTCCTCCGGCAGGACGGGAAGCGAGATAATATTGAGTATTAAATTATCCGCATATATATATATATAGTTTTTTCTTTTACTGAGATTTATTTCTGTTCTTGTCTTTTCAGTCTTGCAGGAAGTTTACCATTTCCCGCTTCTTGTAGGGATGATTTTAAACAACAGATTCTCCAGGCTAGATACAGGTTCCCGGAAAGTTTTTCGGAAAACGTATCGGAAGATGCCAAGGATTTGATCAGAAAAATGTTAGTCCTCGATCCAGATCAGAGGATTAGCATCGATGGAATTCTTAACCATCCGTGGCTTCAGGTGAGTCAGGATCAGTTCTACAATCCCCCGCTAAACTTCTAGTCAGCGCTAAGTTGAGGCCAACTCTCATTTTGCGTACTCTCATTGGACAAAATCAGACTTGACCTCAACTTAGCACTGACTGGAAGTTTAGTGGTCGCTTTGTAGAACTGACCCTTAGTAGTCCGCTTCGATCCGCTGTTTTTTTTTTATTATTTATATAGACTTACACCGGGTGTCCCATTTATTTTGTACACCCTAGAGAACTGAGGAGCTAATAGGATAGCAATAATATGAAATACTATTGCGTTCGTTGAAATCGCGCCTAATTCCCCAATTGTTTTGCCTTCTCCAACTTCTAGTTCATTGAAAACTTCATCAAATGAAAGAAATAAGCATGGATGAACCATGGTGGCGAATCGTAGTTGTCTTTGGTTTAAAAATGGAAATCACGATTTTCACACCCTTGAATGACGACACGAGATGATTCAGGCATCACGCGATTCATCAAACAGGAAATTGACTATGTGCAGCTATCTCTTGGGCACTAGAACCACATCGACTCTCTGCCATTACCAAATATGGTAATCGTTGCGAGCTGGTGACGTCGTGGTACGTGTACGATTTTACGTCATGTTTTAAGGAAAGAACACGTCTTGGGCATCGGAAAAAGAAATTAATGTGGTGGTGGGGGAGTTAAAATATACTGTACAACTATAGGCTAGGCAAATTAGCCTATGGTAATTGTCGTAAGCTCTGAAACTGTTCGTTAATAGTGTGCGTCATGTTATGCGTTGTAAGCAAGCGCATGGCATTTTACATTGTATAAATCAGTTGGAATTCCATGCCACGCTCTCAATTGCACCCTCAGAAACCGTTAACTCAACAGGTCACGTAGTGAGATTGAACGCGGTGCAACACGACTTAACGAAATTCAAGTTTAATAACAATCTCTGTTTCAGATGGTTAGTTTCATTCCATCTTCCAAAGTTAGAATGTCATACTTTCTTTACTGTCGTATTCCAACCAGTAGGATCTGACCGTCCAAAGCTCTGAAACTGGACAGTCATAAAGTGCCAAAAAGAAGACCAAGGTTCAGATCCATCTCTGTGAAAACGGATTTACGACTAAAAAGATTATTAAGGCCTCTCAGGGCGATGTTGAGGTAAAGTTTCGTTAGGACGCAACTCTGTATGCATTGCTGTAGTTTTAAGTTATAATCAAACCTATCTTGTGAATTATTTTCCCTCAGATTTATTCCTGTGTATAATACTGTTGAAAATATACTTCAATGGTAGTTCTGTAATAAAATGTTAAAATCCAATCATGTCTCCAGTTTTCTTCCAGGTTGGTAAGTTTAAATATGATCTATCGCAGCAAAGTGAGTTATTTCTAACCCTAACCAAGTACCACGCAGCACTCAATGATCCATTAAAATTAGAGGCACTTGTTTTGTTGGTGTTTCTCAATATCTGCAGCTGAAAACTGGTGTATTTTTAATATATGAGTAGAATGTGTGCTGTGAATGATTAAGCCAGCCATCTTTGCCAATGACTCTATTGATCAGGGGTTCCTAACTTAAAAAGAAAAAGCCCCCTTTAAGAACCTGATGAAGCTACGAATCCTCTCCCTAGAAATATTAACATAAACATAACTTCATATGCAATGTATATAACTACTTAATTTTATTGAGATTTATTGCAAATGGGTCGTTCAAGTATTACATAAGCATTCAAAGAGGCAGGAGGTTCCGCTTTGCTTATTTTATCTGGAGATGTAAACTTTTTTTTTTACTACGAAAGTTTTACGTAAGTACAAGGAGAGTGAGGGCGGGTATCTTCTTATTTTTGCTTGCAAGTGGGAGGAGGTCTAAAATGACTAAAAAAAAATAGTGCTTACGTAATACTCGTTCGTCTCCAAAGACACACGTAATTTTCACGAGGAACACTCGCCAGTTGTCAGATCCCGATTTTGATGAAAATTCATATGTGGGTACAGTGCCTCTGGTAAACCTTCACAACCAAAATTATAGGTGCTGTCGTCAACAAATAGCGACAGGGGAACCCAAGAAAGATAGAACGCAGAGAGCAAGTAAATCCGATACAGAGTATGGAAAATGCCTTTTCTTTTATAAACTTTTATAGATATTGAAAGCAAATGGCTATTAATCCATACAGGACAGGATGGATACATGTTGGAGAGTATGATGACAATGACCACTATCTTGAAAGCGGCCATCTTGATTATGCTTCAAAATTTTTAGATAGTAAGTGGGTCATGTGATATATCAGTCTCCTGGAGTGTTCCAGAAAACCCAATGACGAAGTCAATTTTGGCATAGTTCAAATCCTGTACGACAAAATGACATGTGAAATTGACCTGAAGAAGGTCACTTTCACCTAGCATTAAGCTTTCTTGAAATTGGGACTTAATCTTCCGTTAGTGTATTTAAAACCTTATAGTGCACTTCATGTTGTGGCCCTGAGGATCATATTTTCTAACATAACGGTATGGTGCCTCATGTAGCCGTTTGGTTTTCGTTCCTTCAACTCTTTCAAAAAAAAAAAAATATCGGTTCACACTTGCTCCAGGTCAATTTCACGTGTCATTTTGTCGTACAGGATTAGAGTTCTTCCAAAATTGACTTCATAATTGGGTTTCTTGGAACATTTCAGCACAGATCGATATATCACATGACCGACTTATTATTTAAAAATTTTGGTGCACTGTCAAGATGGCGACCATTGTCTCCTGTCCAGTATCCATTAATAGCCATTTGCTTTCAATATCTATAAAAGTTTATAAAAAGAAAAGGCGTTTTCCATACTCTGGATCGGATTTACTTGCTCTCTGCGTTCCATCTCTCTCGGGTTCTCCTCGTGTCGTTATTTATTGACGACAGCACCTATAATTTTGGCTGTGAAGGTTTACCTAGGCACTGTACCTACATATGATTTTTTTTATCAAAGTCGGGCTCTGACACCTGGCGGGTGTTCCTTGTGAAAATTACGTGTGTCTTTGAGGACGAACGAGTATTACGTAAGCACTATTTTTAGTCATTTTAGACCTCCTCCCACTTGCAAGCAAAAATAAGCAGATACCCGCCCTTACTCTCCTTGTGCTAAAATTAACTTTCGTAAGAATTTGAGTTATTTCGAAGTAAAAAAAAAAAAAAAAAATAAATCTCCAGATAAAATAAGCAAAGCTGGAACCTCCTGCCCCTTTGAATGCTTATGTAATACTTGAACGACCCATTTGCAATAAATCTCAATAAAATAAAGTAGTTATATACATTGCATATGATTTTATGTTTCTTTAATATTTCTAGGCAGAGGATCCGTAGCTTTCATCAGGTTCTTAAAGGGGTCTTTTTTTTTTAAGTTAAGAACCCCTGATCTAGAGAGTCATTGGCAAAGATGGCTGGCTTAATCATTCACAGCACACATTCTACTCGTATATTATAAATACACCAGATTTAATCTAAGTTCTGTTTGTATATGCAGTGTACTATAAATGTACAGTGTTGTACTAAATACTTCTTCTTCTTCTTTTGTAGGATGAGGAGATGAAGCGTGAAGCCCATGGAGTAATGTGCGTTGATAAGGATGTGTCAATGGCCAGTATCACAGAGTCGTACGAACCCCCAGAGAAGAAGCCAAAACTGGAGAGGAACTGTTAAGTGGAGACCAAGGAAGGAACGGTTTGGTTACTAGTCTGAACTACTTTTTTTTTTTAATTTGATCTTGTACAACTTTTCTTTATTCCTTGTTATTCCCTTAGTTCCACCGAACAAAAGCCGGTATAGTGCCTGCACTAAGGTCCTGACGTGTACGTTCCCCTGGATGAGTGCTTGCTGAGGGACGCCATCCCCCAGTTGTGTGACGGACTTGGCACATAGTTGTCTGTCTAGTCCATAAATATGAATTAACTACGAGGGATGGAAACAAAGTAGTGGCAGCACTGTCACCATTGCCTCTGAACAGGAAAGGTAGAGCTTTTAAACACACTTAGCGTCGCTTTTACAACGTGTGCAGATAAAAGAGTACGAAGCTGTTATGTAAAGGTTTCAGATTGGACCGCTCTAAAGTGATGTTACACCTTCCCAGGAGGTGTACGCCTACGCGTTCCGTGACAGGATCTTAACATTTGATTAAACACGGGCGCCATCGTACGAGCCAGTACTGAAACATCTTCTGATGCATGGTGGAATCCATCATCTACCAAGCTCCTCTAAAAAACACTGCCCAGACCAGGGAATGTTACGGGAATGCTGATACTGATATGATGTGGAGAAGGTGACACTCGATCGTATAGTTCCTCAGGGCTAGACTGTATACTGCGTGTTACCACAGGTTCCTGGAACATTATCCTGCGGTGCGGAAGAAACGCTTTCATTTCCAAACTCGTGAGCTCGTGCATGACATTGCCCCTGTCAGAAAGTCTTGCATTTAGCAAGGACAGGAAAATAATCTCTTTTTTTATAAATATTTTTATATGTGCCTGTATATTTTCGTAGGGATAATCTTCCCCTATGGACCGTACTTAAGGTGCCGTGGTAAAAAGCTGCACTGCATAATGAGAGAAAATCGAGGTATTGTTTATATAGTCAATTAGTTTTGTTTTTAGAAGGTATTTGAAGAGTATTTATTTGAACATAGCTATTGTTGTGTACTGTATGAGAATATGCAAACGAAGAGAGGAATATTATTTTCCATTAATCCATTTTTTTCTTTTATTTAGTAGCGTTACACATGCCATTTGTGTAGACTTTTATACATTCTTTGTATTTTTATATGTACTGACTTGAAACTTGTCAAGGTGTAAATAAGGTGTACTAGTTTCCGTCCTAGTACGCACTCAAAAAATTAGTTAATCGTGTATCTGGTGCTGATGTGATCAGGGTTGCGACACATCATTCTTATGTGTATACAGGATGTAACAATTCGGCCGACAAACTCAGAAAGGGTGATAGAACATAAATACACTTACGAGCGGGATGGCAAATCTGAGCTGTTGCCTTCCGAAAGCGTAGGTAAATGAACGTTAGAGCTTCATGTTTCCAGCAGCACTAACAGTAGAGCTCATACAGCATGGTATCATTAAGAAAATAACCTACTCTATCCAAAAATGCAGATTCCAAACTCGTGTAATGGGTGAACAAGATTACCAGAAATTCTCTGAAGTATAATAAGCATGAATGAGACAGTTTCAGTACGTAACAATAATTCATTTGCGGTAAATCAATTTCAAACAAATTTTAGGTGCCGAGGTTTATTCAGTAATACTGTGCGTGGGTGTATAACCAGCAGTAGTAAGAATTGCAGACATTCAACAAGAAAAAATAAATTTGTTCGTTAAAAATGGAAAGCGAGAGTCATTGTTGAATCCAATGGTGGTGATTAGCTATGTAAGCTGATGTTGTGTAAGGTAAATGCCGACCATGGTGGTTAAGTGTCCGGAGGCTGTAGGGTTCAGTTCACGAGCTACAAAGGCTGATCTCGGTAGCTGTGTGGGCTAGGGCGCTGTGACACTGTTCATGAGGTTATAGACCGAGCCATCATAGCTCAGTGGTAGACCGTTGGCCTAGCATTCGGGAATTCGTGGGTTCGATCCTAGCGGCTGATCATCCTGACTGAGGTTTTTCCTGTCACACCAGGCAGTTGACGGGATGGCACCTTCCTCCCTATCCCAGCCCGAATCTTAGATCCCTAACAACCATAAATGAAATTCAAAATTTTAAAAATGAGGTTGCAGGTTCTAATTCCGACTGGGGCATGGGTATTTGTGGATTTAAACTCATTGTATTTTTCTCGTGACAGGTTGGAGTTTATAGTTAAACTGAAAATGGCTCGTATAAAATAAAGTTTTCCAAAGTTCTTTCCAGTTACAAAGTTTCGGATTCGAATCTCGTCTGCAGCGTAGGTCTTTGCTCCCGAATGAATCAACACGAGACGAGACTAGAGACAGTCTCCTATGATGATTAATTTTAAGACAATTTATTAATAACTCAATAAACATGCACGTTGCAGAAATTTAGAACGAATGTGACAAATGTTTATGGTTCCTTCTCTCAGTAAGGATAATTTATTACAAAATTGCGAGAAAATATAATTATTATATTACAACGTGGATTACGTGAACGATTATATTATTAGTATTCAAAATAAATTTGTTGAACGGTTACATAATAACATACCTTATTAATATAAACAGAAGATTACAGCACATATTTCATAAACTGCACTAATTTCGCTTTGACGTTAACTCTGAGGTAGAAATTGGTTTCTGAATGTTTTATTATTGGTTGCTGTTATTGTGTTTCATGGCAGTGGGTACCAAGCACTAGTACTGCTATATGTAAGACTTCGTACACCATACCCAAGTATCACAAAACAGTTGGGCCTACGTTGAAATTTGGTGAATTTTTCAGCACATGAACACTTTTCAACGTTTCTCCAACATTGGCAGTGTCCGCGCTTCTAACAAAATGTCAACAATTTACAACTATTTTTCAGCCTGTCGAATGGTTATGCTAACCATTTATAAACCAATATTCAACGATGGTATATTGGTGGTTCGAATCCTACTGCCGATGTCGTGACAGCTATCTTTCCCATAGGAACGATACGGTTGCCGGAATAGAGCAATACCCGGGTACTAACTGGAACCGGGTGGGGGGTAGAGGTTTAAGTACCCGTACTCGGTTCCTTGCACTCGCTATGGGGAAAAAAGAGTGCTAGGCCTAGATTCACGGCACCATCTCGACAGTTACCTGGTGGGACTGAGAAAAGCGCTAGAATTGAAATGAATTTTCAGGGTTGCCAGGGATTTTTGTCATTCATTTTCCCTGACATTTCCAGGCAAGATTTAGTATTTTCCAGACACATATATTTCCTCCAGATATGAATGAAAGGAGAGCCCTCCACAACATCCACCCACTCACTACCTTCCTTTCATTCAGTTTATTTCTTAAAGAAACATAAGCAGCTGAACATGTGGTAATATTTTTACACGTGTATATCTTTAAACTGCAATATTGCTATAAATTCCAATAATCTACGTTTATTATCTTCCATAATCTGCCTGATCTCTGCCATAACATGCTTCCAACTTTATCAAATCAAATTACAATAAAATTAAACAAACTGAACGTGTAGTAATACTTTTACATGTTAACGTATATAAACTGCAATACTTTAATAAGATTATAATATTTATGACTAGTGCATTGCATTTTGATGCAAAGTTCTCTGCTTTAAAGATCTTTTTAAAGTCTTGATCTGATGTTCCAAATTTGTACATTCAATGGAAGTCTCCAATGAAAGTTTTGATGTCTTTTCCAAAACCTTAATCTGATCAGCTATGCGCATATTTACTTTCTTTCTCAAAATATCAGCATTGTTTTCCAACCTTTTTCTTTGCATGGCTTCCTCGTAACGTCTATATGATCCACGTACGTACTGAAGCATTTTTGAGTCAATTTTTGTATAGCATCATAAACTACCCACAAACCCACCAAGGACTCTTCATGCATATTTTCTACAAAGTTCTTGTATCATCCAATACCTTTGAATAACAAATTGCAATTTCAATAGGGTCATGGTACTTGTCAGGTTTCACCATAGGAACAATTGATTCATTTACAGAAATGTGAAAATTACTTAATATTAGGTCACGATCAATACAATATGGATCTATCTACCTGTAGATTTGTATCATCCAAAAAACTGAACAGATGTCTTGTTCTAATTTTGGAAAAATAATGAATATCATCTTTGAACTCCCTTTCTTTCCAATTAACTTTTGATATATTGAAATCACCTACTGTTAAAATGTGATATTGATGAGGATTTATTGTTCGTGTTACTGATCGAAGAAAAGCTTAATATTTTTCAGTAACAGAATTGGGCTCAAAGTACACACAGGATATAAGTATATTTTTAATTGTAGAGCGTTTAATTTCAATCCATACCCATTCTTCAATGATCTCTAAATCACTTCTTCTTGTCAGTGAAATGTCACTTCTAAATGCAATTAAAACACCACCACCACCACGGTCACTTTCATTATTAATATAAACTTCTGTCAGCCCTAAATATTGTATAAGACTGAGCAAAGAGAGTCAATGTTGTTCTGTAAGTCTGAAATCCAAGTTTCACTCACTGAGATGATTTCGTATAGACAGTCAGATGTCGAAAAAAAAAAAAATCATCGCTCTTCGTTCTAAGTCCACGTACATTTTGATACTACAGTTTTAAACTATCACTTTTGTATTGTCCACATCTTCAGATGTTTCTAAGCTTGATGTGTTCTTTAATTTACCATAGCATGGACCTATCATGATTCCACTTGGCCAGACCTCAGGGTTGTTTATTAATTGAAAATCAGTTTCGTTAACGTCTACATGAAATGATGAATAGGGATGATATTTAGTTTTTTGACTTTGGTCCATTTTATATACTTAATCTGTTGTTCCTTTGCTATAGCTTCCACCACTACTTCACTTACATTAGGACTAAATCTGGTAACAAATAAAGCTTTCCTTCTATTTGTAACTAGTTCAGTTTTTGATTGGTTTTTGCCTCATGCTAGTTTTCTAGGTTTTCCTCTATTACACTTGGTACACCACTTATAATTTATCTATTTTGAATACTATTATTCATTCTTAACATCTTCGTAGATACCACTTCTGTCCATCTGGCTTGATCCTCTTGTTTTGGTCATCTTGGTCAATCACCAGAGATTGCTGTACTTTTTGAGGTTCACTTACTTGTAATAGTTTATTTTCAACATTGTCTTTATTTACATTGTTACGTTTTGTTTACACTGTTGTTACATTTAGAATTTTCACTTTTTACAAGCAATTCTCTTAACTTGGAATTTTCAATTTTCAGTAAATATAATTCGTGTCTCATGGCTTTACATTCATTGAACACTAAGTCAAGTTTACCTAACCTATTTTGCATCATTTGATATAATTCTAAACTAGAGTTAATTTCAGGTAATTTTACCTTTTCGTCAGTTAGATTATTATCATCTTGTCTTGTAGTATTCAACATTATATTTCCGTCAGTAGAGCTAAACGATCTTATTGACTTTGTCACACTTATAGGTGTAAATTTATTTTCACATTTGTAAGAGGATTTCTGAAGCATATTTATTTCTTCGTTACTATATTCCAAATATGAAAGATGATATTCGAATTAACAAGTGTTACATTTGATTGTTTTTTGTCGTCCATATATAGGTTGATCACAAACAGGACAATTGTCAGAATTAGGTGCCATTTTTTAGATTTTACAATCTATAGTCTACAGGTCAAAAAACAGAATGAATATAAACAACAATCGCTTCTCAGACCGCCAGAGGATCTAGTAAAAGACCAGGCCACACAACCCTTCCTATACCACATGAGAGAGAGAGACGGAAAGTGGACTAAATAGAGGACTGGACATCCGGTGCATTTTAGCCAGACAGAGCCCTACTACAACACACAGTTAACATCTGCTA
>JAGDQP010038558.1:0-18114 GCA_022664845.1 Lepisma saccharinum
TAAGGATTTTCACTAGCTGATTGCAATTTAAATTTTCCATGATACTGATCATTTAAGTGTTATTTTGTGACGTTTGTACATTTGGGAGATTATTCATTGATTCTCCCTTCATTGTTAACCTAAAAACGTATAAGGAAGAATACATTCATGTTTGTGAATTTGTCTTATATGTGACGTGAATATTTCGGCGTTGCCCCAGTTAAATGTTTTGGTTAGTTTAAAATAAACCTGGTTTTATACTTTTATTGCATACAGCATAAAAACCCTGGAAAACTATAATCTTCATTCAGCTGTTGTACAGTTTGTTTAATATACATAAATTATGTCTCATGAAAGTCTGAAGTAGTTTATTAACTTTTAGTTCCCATTATTTTAACCTTTTTCAAGTCTATTATTTTTAAATTAAAAATTGTATGTTCTGTGCGTATTCGCTGAAAGTCAAAGTTTTTTCCACGTACAATATGTTTGCATCTCTGTCTCTTCTTGTTTAATTTTAATTTCTCCAAACAGGTAAATCTTTCGCTTGATGAGAAGTGTAAATATATTTTCTTTATGTATTCATTGTAAACATTTAGTGCAATATCGTATAGCGCACTATATTTCAATATTCTTTGAAATTTGGACTATTATCAGATATTTATGTTACTTCACTCATTACATAAACTCATTTAAAGACTTTTCACTTACAAACAATACTTCAACATATATTTGTAGACAATTTGCCTACTTGGCAGTCGTGCGGTTTGGGGCGCTAAGCCAGCGACTCGAAGGTCGTGAGTTCGAATCCCGGCTGGGGTATCAATATTTGTTTGTGGATTTTTAGAGACTTAGTTGCTAATGGACTTGAGATGACCGAAGTCATTAGTTACTAAAATGGCCCCAAAATACAAAATTTACAATTTTTGTAAACAATTTAACTTCAAAATATCATCTAAAGCAAAGTTCGCTTGTTCAATTATTCGCTTATAAAAATTTGTCAACCGATAACAAGTAATAAATAGTGAAATGTAAATTTTGTTTTCGAGTTATCAGAAGGAACTCAATAAAATTTAAACTGGAAAAGAAGGTATGTTAACTTTATCAAAGCCGTACTCTTTCGCCTATCCAAATTTCTTTGGTTAGAAATAAGGTGACAACCATTTCACCAAGTATCACCAATTTGATTAAGTATTTCTCTTTAGACAGTGTGTTTTGAATAATAAGAACATAGTAAGCTTTGATGGTAAAACATGTTTATTCAAAACATGCATGCGTCGGCTTCTTCCGTCTTTGCATATTGTCTATGTATCTATTTGTTAATAATTACGAAGCCTAAACAACATACGAAAGCCAAGTCTCTGCTGACGAAAGTCAAGTTAGTAATGTTGGAGATTTGAGCCATTCTGCGGCGATAAGTTTCAGAGCCATGATCATTATCTTCGCTAAGTATAATTCAGTAAAGCAGTCCTTCTAGTATGTTTTTCGTTAATGGTTGTGGCTGAGTATGTGGGACGTGTCATGAATGACTCCCCTGTTTTTCGAATGCTCTATATATACTAAGAAAGCCTAGAGCTTCAGGTGATATAAATATTTGCCTACTGTGATAACTAGGTTTGATTTTAGCTCCTTCGCAAACGAAAGTCCTCCAGTGAGCTGTTCTCAGGATGTCAGCATACTTTCTTAATCCGGAATCTACGAATGACATAGGCCTTGATAGATAAACTAATGTAAATAAGCTGTAGTTCTTACAAATCCTGTCAATGAGATCATATCGAAATCTACCCTGAAATTCTGCTAGGACAATCTACATCCATGAGAGAGGTAAAATTACAAACAAAAAAGCTGCGCATATTAACTGCAAGATACCGAGATAGGGGCTGAAATATTGGTCGAAGTGTACACAAACTGATTTTATGATTCAATAAACAGAAGTAACTTGTTTCTCTTTCGTTCTGGAACGAAGCACTGCGAAGTCGTAGCCTCACCTACCACACTGTAGCACACATAGCAAGGAACGTATTTAGGAGGATCTGGACCCCGAAAATTCAGATTTTTAAAAAGAATCCATATAATTATGCCTATTTTACAAATATTCTGAATTTCAGGGGTCCAGATTTAAAGTCTCTACGCTCCTAGCGAGGAATGCTGCGGTGTGGGAGATGACGCTACAACTTAACAGTGTGTCATTATAGGACGAAAGCGAAGAATACACTTTTTGTACACTTCGACTATTATTACAGCTCCTATATTGGTACTTTACAGTTGATATAGGCAGCTACTTTTTGTATATTACCTCTCTATAGGACGTTGATTTTCCAAGCAAAATTTCAAAGCAAGTTCCGTTATGATATCATTGACGGTCTCCTTGTTAGGTTTCTCAGATTATATGGTAATAAATAAAGTAAGTACTCAAACCTGAAGACAATTTAAAATCTTTGAGAATAAAAAATAAACTACAGTTATGTATGTGAAATATCTGAAGAGCCCAAAAGCGAAGAGTCCTGTCGTGTATAATTGCACATCTCTCGACCATTTCTTTGAATTTATCGTGAACTGCTGCTTTAAGTTTCTTATAACTGGATTTTTGCCTTTTTTTTCATATTCAAAGAGGATGTTTTTCGATTGAATTAATCTATACTGTGACTTGACAGATGAAAATTTCCTTCGTTTCTTTTCCGGGTTCTCATTGTGTCCAAAACATGTAAGCTGCTTCTTTATAATCATCGTCCAAGATGTGTTTTTGTTTTTTTGGCGAAGGCTGATATTCTTCACCTGAAGAAGCTACAGGTGTCGGAGACTCTTGATGTGTTTGAGAACCTTGCGATGTACTTGGCATTTCCTCATCAAAGACGTCATCACCGTAGTCTCCATCATCGCTTTCATCACTGTCACCAGCAAATCCAAGAGTTCTAACTTCTTCTATGATTTCCATCTTGCCCTCAAGTATCTCCACTATTTGATTGTACAATGAATCTTCATACCTATTCATTCTCCTATTAACAAATCCATATTTCTCATACAGAGCATGAACGATAGCACCTGCTTCCATTTTCTGGAACGAAAAGAAAAAAGAACTTTTGTTGACATCAATAACAGGAGCAAACATGCACAAGGACATTCATACACGAATAAAAGAAAGCGGGATATCAGGCAGAGAGAGGGATATCATTCTACACATTACATTAATTGGGAGCAACGTACGACGTCTTACCATCGGGATAATCAGCGAAACATGGACATCACAAGCTGCTCAATTCGCTTTCTATTTGAACTTTGACCCGCCATAACCTTGTTATTACTGGAGCTCTGCAGCTAGGATTTTACAGGTGTACTATACTCGTCACTAGCTTCAATTTACGGTATCACTTGATGAGCAACTCGAGTCCTCACTTCAGGTACTTTACTTGTGAGTGTACGATTCACCAGATATTGTAAGAATATTGAAATCGCGACGACTAAGGTAGGCAGACCATTTAGCTCGGAAGGGGGAAAAAAAGGAAGATCGTGGTTGGTAAACAGGAGGGTGAGAGACCGTTAGAAACACCGAGACAACGTTGGGAGGATAATAATAGAAGGTATCTTCGAGAAGCAGATGTTTGTGATGAAAACTGACTTGATCTTTTCAGGATAGAATCCAATGGCTAAGGTGTGTTACTCTGGCGATTAACTTGAGAGTTCCGTAAGCCATAGAGTTCGTGAGTTAATTTAAGAGGTTAGAATTTTTTCTTAATATTTAAAACATGAATTATCTTAAGAATAAGAGGTCATTAAAGAAATGGGAACTGCCTAGCTTCTTTAGTTAAAGCCTCAAAACTAAAAGTTAACCATTTTGTCCCCTACGTGGACAACGCCATCCCACGTAGGGAACATTGCTTTCCATATGAGAGGCAGCTTACGTAATCTGAGTAAATTGCGCTGAAAGTACTATTCTGTGAAGTCGAGTTTTTGAAGGAAAGTTTATAAGATATTAAAGATTCTAGACATTCATTAGAGAAATATATCTTAATTAAAAAGATAAAGATAAAATGAATTTTATGAGCTGTAACAGCACTATGGGCAGACTTAGGCAGTAAAGTAACGCAAGTAACGCGTTCCTTTTTCAGTAACTAGTTACTGTAACGCATTATAATATTTTGAAAGTAACTGTAACGGGTAAAGAGCTACTTTTTCCCCAAGTAACGACGTTCTTTTTGCGTTACTTTTTCATCTGTTGTTTGCAAAGAAACATACACAATTCCTTGTCAAGGAAGAAATATTTCTTAGAATTTTTCTAGATTTTTCAAAATCTAAGGTTTAAAGTATTTGTAGGTATGCTTGTGTTGGGTGTGTATATAATCAGGGTAAAAAAAAATGTATTTCCATCAGTTTTCTTTCCACAGTATCAATACAAAAGATGCAAGAACCGGTGCCAAAGTAACGCGTTACTAACACGTTACTTTTCAAAGCGAGTGTTACATTGAAAAATAGTTAAGGTATGTTAGACTTTTTAAGACAGAGAAAAGATAGTAATCATATCAAGCTAACATCCTTTTTTTAGTCTTATTCATGAAGAACGAATGTTGTTGTTATGTACTTTTTGCTTCTTCGTGATGTTCTAAACATGTCGCTTATTGAATTACGAAGCAATTGGGATTTCAGCAACATGTAAAATGCTAGTTTCAATTTGTAATGCTTTGATAGTAACGTGCGGTAGAAAACCAGGTTAAATACGTTTCTGCAGTGCGAATACTAAGTAAAGATTATCTTTGTGTTCTCAAATTGACTCGTGCATTTAGTACTGGTAGTGATCTTAGGTCTCAGAACATATGGATCTAGTACCCATGCATGACAACATATATATATATATATCGGCCATATTCATGCAGAACTGAGAATCAAATATTGGGTTGGGTTGCGTCGTAGTTGTCACCCGTAACGTAAATGTAAAAGCGAGTAAAGTAACTGGTAACGTGTTACTTTTTGATAGTGGGTAAAGTAACTTGTAACGCGCTACATTTTAAAGGTAACGTGCCCAACACTGACTATGTGCTCAATTAAAAGTATACAATTTTGTTCCCTTTGTGGACAGTGGTATGCATCTTTAAACATTTTCGTATATACCACACAGATCATACCCGTATCACATTAGAAAAACTTGCACAATACATAACATATTATACTCTACTAATGTACGACTATACATAAGAAACACAAGACCAGGGTGACCGTACCCTCCGTGGACCACCTTTTTAAAAAAATGCTTTTGAAACGCAAAAATAATATGTTTTACCTGGACAAGTGTTTCTGAAACAATATTCATTTTTTTTTAAATCTGGTTAAGTTCAATTTGGTCAATATTGCCCGCCCGTTTAGATGCAATAATTAGACAGTGACCCATATATAATAGTTGTCACAGAAATGTTGCAAAGTAAATTCCAATAAATTTAATGAGTGATGAAAGACAAAATAATGAAAATATACTTTTAACATGATTTGTCACCACATTCTAATTTGAACTATATCGACTATTATGAATATTTTTTTTTTTGTTTACAGTAGCTATTGAATATTTGCTTATTACTTCATTTCTGTTCTCGGAAATTAAATCAATTGTGACATATAACATGAATGTGTTGTACTCTCTTTGATAAATTAAACTGCTAAACAAACAATAATATCCGTCAATTATTTATGTTTACCATTGTATATACAACAAGATCGATTTCATTTTTAACGAAACAGTTCTTATCGTTTTCTCATACAACTCGCTAGTTTCGTATTCATTAACACAAATTCAATATTCAGAGCCTAATTATCAGGTGCTATATATTGAGTCTATTTTTCCTAATGTTTCGATTGTATAAGATACTCAATATTTGTTCGCCATCATTCGGCCCAAGTAGGTAAAAATGTTAACATATAGCTAGTATTTTCTTTAAATTCTAAAACCACAATTCTACATCGATTTCAAAGGTAAGACTACAATATTTTCTTTTAATAATAAATATTCCTTTAGATCATTAATGGGCAAGATTCTTGCTCTGTGCTTTAATACCTCCGAGATTAGCGTCTATGGAAAGTGCAATGGAAAGAACTAAAGTTATAATGACATTCGAGTGACCGTTTATTATATGCATCTTGCGGTGTAAATAGGTCTTCAAAGACGCCTGAACTAAGTCACGAGGTAGGTGAAAACCTTGAATGGCGTTGAAGGAGAAAACTATGCTCCAGCGCGTATACGAGTAAAAAAATGTAACTTGTTTTTTCTAACGTATTTCCGTGAAGCTTGTGAAATTTGTAAATGTGCATAAAGAGAAAATTCTAAACACGTTTTTTCTTTCCTTTTTCAGTGAATTTTGTAAAATGTTGAAAAATGAATCAAAAGGAAGCAATTAATTAGAAGTACAAAAATAAATGTAAAATACTTGAAAAAAGAAAGTTAAAAATCGGTGCTTCCTAGAAATTGAATCAGAGTCGCTCACTGAGCTGTCTAATAATGCTCTAGCCCTTATATTAAGCCAGCAACTACTAATTTTCTTGCCAGCTTAGCTGACACCCTGCAGAGGGTTAAGTACCCGAGTACCCGATAATCAGACCCTCGAATATTATCCACTAAGATAGTACAATACTCTGTAAGGTATATCGGGATGAACCGAGTACCAGATTTATTCATTTATAGAGGCATGTGTATAAACTGCAGAATTACAGTCCGTTGAACTTTGTGAGTCGTATGTTGTTTACGCTTCACCATTATTAACAACCATATACATAGACAGTATGCAAGACGGAAGCAGCAGACTCATGTATAACAGCACATAACTCATATGTAATACTTGTGATTATGTAACCAAATACGCATGTAACGATTAATTGTGTTTATAGCGCAAGAAACTCTTCTGCGCTGTATGATTGGAAAAACAGGAGCTTCAAACTGCATGGGCCATCACCTCCCCTGGAAACGTGCTGACCCATGTAGTTTACCAGGCTCCTGATTTCCCTAAAAGAGGAAAACTGATTCAATATATTAGTGGAGACAAAATAGTGAAAAGGAACAGAGTCAAGTGGTGTATTCTAGGATGAACGCTCATACGCTCCGCAGTATAAAAACAGTCAATATTTATATTGGAACAGGCTGACAAGGGGTCAGCTGCCAGACAGACAACGATCATACGGTCCGGTGAGTGTAATGGCTCTACAGAATGTCAACAATATTTCAGAATGAAGCTAAACATATTTTCTGAGCTATTGCCTGTTTTTCTTAATCAGCTACATCCTAAATCCGCACTACCTGGTGCTTAGATGCAGAAAACCTTACGTAGTGGAGATGCTGGGTAATGGAGGGCTATTTTACTTTTGCTGAAGAGGAAAATAGGATTGGTATTAGTTTCAGCCGAGTAACTGTTGTTTTCGTTTCTAATGAAGTTTAGTGCATTCTTAATCAAACCAAGGTTTGTTTTTCTGTTGCTTCTTCTCACATACACGTTCCTCCGCAGTGCCATTTAGTGTTTTACGAATTACCTCTCACATCTTACTTATATCAGTTTCATTATTAATGTCATCTTTATTTTCTGTCGAGTGGCTAAGATTTCGAACCTATTTGACAATTCGGATATTTAATCTTCTTTTATGTTCAGATTATTTAATCTTTTAATTTATAATTTCAGTTGTTTTGATTCTTTGCTTTCTTTGTTCACATTGCATAACTTTTCCCTCACTTTTGTGGTCACTAACTGATAGTCGGTGTCACCTTCCGCTCCTCTGTACGACCTAACGCCTATTATACTCGTGTGTCTTCGTCTATCTTATAATATGTAATCGATCTGATTGAGAGCTTTCCGGAGATATCCACGTGTATTTGTGTATGTTTATGTTTAAAGTACGTGCTCTCTAGTAGTAGGGTTTTCGAAACGCGAAAATTATGTCTTTCTCGATTGTTGTGGGTATTTCGTGAAGACTAGATTTGCCTATAGTAGGTCTATAGTAGGATAGAAAGGCGGTCTGCATAACACAGTTCAGTTTCTGTATGAAAACAGGATAATTTCACTACTTTCAATACTTCACCTGTTATTACCCTCTGTATAAAAAGCATCATGATTTTTTCCAAACCTAGTACTTAATTTGTACCACTTCATTAACAAATCCATTGTGTTGTTTTCTAACCCTTACCTTTTATTTCATATTTAACAACACAGTGAATTGTCAGTCTATAAAATGCACACCACCACCCCTTACCCCTTCCTGTCCCTAAGAGTTTGATATTCCGGTTCGAGTTCGATTTTTGAGTTTGAGTTCGATGATCAAGTTCGATATTCGATGTTCGAGTTAAATATTCGAGTTCGAGTTGAATATTCTATTATATTTAGTTTATCTCTAACAGTTTACAAGATATTGATTGAATGAGCTTAAAATTGATAACTTCCAAACAAATGGAGCTAGATCGATGAAACTTGGTATACGTTTTGTTTTCAAGATATTTTCTTTAGAAATTAAAAATATAGCCATTTACTATAAACTTCACTGCCCCAAAGGGCCACTGATGATATTTTAAAAATCTATTACAGGGAACAAACTATTTTTATTGCAACTCCATTACTTTATTATTATTAGTTTATTCAAGTGTAGTGAAATTAATATTATAATTGAACTTAATTCTATGTATTTCTTTATACAATAAATTTAAAAGACCTTCAATATACATACTTATATTTCGGGAATTAAAAAAAAGTATGTTTTGCTTGTTAATTAGTTTTTCAAATCTATCTGACAATATATCTTTAAACTCTTTTCCATCATATTTAATAACAATATAACTTTTATTTCAACATTTGTTTGAATAAAATCAAATTTTGTTACCTTATTTTTTATGATTTATTAATTTCCAGTTCAGATAATCAGAACAGAACTCCATTAATACAGAACTACATTAAATACAGAACAGAATTACAGAACTAAGTAATTTATTGCTATTCAGTTTGCCATCTCCATTTCATAATACTCTATAATTATTTATTTAAACAATATATTAGTTTATTATTTTATTTTTTTATTTAAAAGGTTTAATAACAGTATTTTAAAATATTAAAATAATGCTATGGTTATTTATTACTAAAATTGTTTGGTCAAACGTTTATTTTTAACATCATAAATACATTATATCTGTGCAATCAAAATTACATAACAAATAGTGTTTGCAGGAAGTTCCTCAGTAAAATGAATAACAGTTTTGATGTTTGTTCTGTTATTACTTGTTACATGTTTGTGCTTGTTTGTATTCATTGTTCTACAGAGTACATTGATTGACTTGTAATAATTTTTTTAGGATTTAAAGCATGTTTGTATTTCCATGTGTTACTCGTTTAAATGTACTGTAGCTTTCATATAGTTTAAAAAATCATTATACACGGTAACGAGGTTAAGATTTTCTGTAGGAAAGGATTCATTTCTACCATTTCTGAAATAAATATTTTTCACTTTAGAGTAATCCAATTTGTTAGAATCCTTCTACTTCTCATCACCATCAAGGTTAGTTGAAATAAAACAATTACAAAATCAGCCATGTCAAATTGAAATAAATTAAACTATGTAGTGACAACAAATCGAAAATATACACCTGTTATGTCTCTGAATACATTGATACGTGTAGAATTGTGTTGGTAGTTTTGAAGTTTTCAATATATTAGATTTAATTTTAATGGCACGATTTTTTATATACATAATTTCTTTATAATCAGTGCAAAATCAAAATATCAAAGGCAATGGAAACAAAACAGTATTTTCCTCCCTGGTAGTTTTGCTTTAATTTCATGTCCATCAGCATTAAATTATTCTAATTCAGATTTTGAGTTATGATTTTTAGCGTAACAATTGCTGTTGACATTATTCCATGATATTCAATTCTATCCGTAATTGTACCGTATATCCTAACCTCTAACTGGGAAAATACATGTGGGACAAAATTATCAATGATTTTAATGTTTTATAATGCAGTAAATGTTCAACTTGCCTAACGGCTAATAACTTCAAATATAATATGGAGATCAGCATAATATGGGTGGATAAAACCATCACCGACATCAATGTCAAATTTTACAACTTTGTTGAATTCATTTACATTATTAGTAGTACTCCCATTAGGGGGAAATTATTGAAGTTCATAACAATAAATAAAATTCATGGTTATTTTTTATTCTTCTTCTATTAATTTAAAACAACACTTGTACCAGCACCACCAAAACTAATTATTTAATCATTCTCATTTGTAATTTGCATTTAAATGCAATACATATAACTGGATTTACTGGAAAAATAATTTATATTTGTGGTTCATAAACAATTGGTTCAAGGAACTGAGTTAATGGTTTGAATGTTGTAATAACATCAGTCTCTTTATATGAATCTTTAGCAAGAATCATACCGCAAGTTATATTGTCCTGGTGGTATTGCAATTTTTCTCTCACCGTAAGCGAAGAAATTATTGGTTGGTGTTACATTTGGGATCAAATACATACTATAAAAACAACCAAAGCAACCTTTATGTTAAAATTATGGTTAGGAATTTCATTATGCAATTTTTAGACACAAGATGGAGAGGGATCAATGTAAAACAATAGGTAAACTATGAAAATATGTCATTAAAAAATATTTATACTTTTATTTTATATTTCAGAAATGAAACTGCTTTTGCGGGTTCAGTTCTCTCTGAGATATCTGATAAAAACTTCAGTAACTTGATACACAAGTGACCACAAATCACATCATCTAATTTTTAAACTTTATCACCATCATATTCAGTAATCAATGGCCGCTCAGAACTTAATTTGAGATAATCAATTAATGATATTTGCGTAATTCCACCGAATGAATCAAACATACCTCCGTTACCACTTTTCAGTAATAAATCCAGTATGTTTCAATATTATTGGATTTATCAAAGTTACCAAATTGCACATTCATTTTTAGGGGACTTTATTTGTAACAAGTTTTCACACTGCGAAAGTATTTGATATTTAGTTTTCTAGCCAAACGCTTAATGTCATAATTGTTAATCGCCCACTGTTTGTGTGTGGTCCAGGAGCCCCTCTTGGGCGATGTTCTTTCTTATTAATTTGCTTACTATTTGTTGTAGTTTCCACTTTTCTGTGCTAAAATTGAAGATTCATCTAATTAATTATAGCGCTTTTGTTCAGCTAGTTCTGCTTTACTCTTAGTGTCAATAACCGCTTTGGCAATAGCACCACTACCACTTGCTAAACTCCCAACTGCATGTAAAGCAGCTACAATTGTTGATATAGTGAATATAATCACATATGTGCGATTTACAAAAAAAATAATTTGTGAGTGACATGTTGTGACCATTTTTAAAAATTTTTGTTTCTTTACGCGTAGATCATTTTGTTAAAATATCATCAATTTTTGAAAGATGTTTGAAATCATTAAATTGAATTTGAAAAGCAATTCCCTTTGTTTTCATCTCTGTTGATATTTTTATACACATGTTATTTTTATACAATTTTTACAGTGGGATATAGAATGTTGTACAATACATGTGCTTTTCTTAATTACTTTAGTATACGTTTTACGAGTAGTTTCATTATTTAATGTATTATTTCACCATGAATCACATTATTTGCTCATAATGAGAGCATTGTCATGGCTAAGAAAGCTTGCGTGATACAAAAATGGGAAAGAGATTTAAAATGAGCACACTCTAATTACGTTTAGTCACCGTATAACCCATTACTCACCTACGATCAACAAAATCATCCCAGTCTAGTGTAATCAATCTATACCTCAACCAAACAATAATTAACAATCAAATTATTGGGATTGAGACAGTTAGGTCAATTTGTTACTCACAAATGGAAAGTAGACAAGGCACGAAAGAGAGAACCGTACCAAACCAGAACTGTAAGAGATCATTATATGATACGAACTTCAAAATATTAGTACAGTTATTACACATTTAAAAGGAAATCCTTGCACAAAGGGCATCCAAACCAACGACTAAGGAGGTTTAGTGTTAACTTCCCCTAAGTATTTGAAAAAAGATGGGACAGGAATCTCGGTCAAAGTCAACAGAAGAATGCTAAAGTTACGCGCTAAACAGATCTCTGTGAAACAGGTAAGTTCCAAAGGTGGTAAACGGGCGTATATACAGTTGAAGATAAAGTGTTGATAAAGCTAGCAGAACATCAGAGTAAAGTCACCGAATATGAGATCGTCTCGTAATATGAGACCCGAGCTAATTGCGTAGCGTAACTATATGCTATACTATGTTGATGACTGCGAAAACTTATAACATATTAGGTATCTCAACTACTACGTTGCCAGATTTTGCGCTGGAGGCATTACTCCTAGCAAGGCCCACATGACACAAGCTGGGGACCCCATACCAAAGAGGCGAGTGCTCTACCACTGAGATACTGCGGCCCCTAGTGCTCCCGGAATCCAACTGATAGTAAACGAACCCGTCAAACTTTAGTCCAAATTTCAGTAATACTTAAGAAGTAATGTCAAGGGATGTTTCTGTAGTAAGGAAATTTACGGCTGCTTAAGTTGTAAATGTCAGATTTTTTTTCTTTTTCTTGCAGCACAGCCACATTATTTGAAGGCACACTAAGGCACAGACTTTAAGAGTCGCTGGTATGAGGTTTGTTACTTGGGCTTACGGCAAAGTCTTGTAATCCAGTTCTAGTGGACTCAAAACGGCTTCAGCGAGAGGTTGCCTTTGTGGAGAGTGGAGTGACTTGTCCATGTGCAGTCCCGTTCTCAGGCTCGGATCAAATCGAAGACTGATTCATATCCTACTATACCCTTTGCACACTCGAGGTACTGTACATATAGTTTTGTAAAGAAAATTTTTTTTTTCTGTGAAGTTTTTTGTTATGTTTTTCTCTTCTTTTTCATGATTTTTTTTTTCAAAATGTCGGTTTCTTTTTTCACACAGCAAGTGATTTAATGCTTTATGCTGCAGATAATCAATGTAATCAGCAGAATTGGAGTTAAGCTTCCATATATTCATCCCAATTTACTTTGCTCTGTTTTCCGCAGACTTACGAGGCTAATGATGGGATAATTTATGCAGTCACTACCACATTTCTATACTTCCACTTTGCTATATATCTTCAACCTGCCAAACATAAGGAATTAACTAAATATCTGGTGTAGTAAAAAGTAATCCATTATTTTGCCAATAGATGGCTTCAGTGATCTGTATCTCGCGTTGTATAAGTCCGATCGGGTTCAACGAGATGGCGTTCAAACGATGAGATTGCGTACTACAAACACTGTTCAGATAGTTGTGATGAGTTGACTCAGTGTTGTGTGAGCGCGCGTCAAAATGGACACTAGCAAAGAGAAAATACGCTATATTTTACAGTTTTTCTTCGATAAAGGCGAAAACGCAAGCCAGGCGCCTGCAAATGTGAATAGTGTTTATGGTCCTGATACTGTAACACCCAATCACGCGCAATTTTGGTTTCGTCGATTCCATGCCGGTAATTTTGACGTCAAAGATGTACCACGCACTGGAAGGCCAAGTGTCGAAAATGTCGATAAAATCATGGACATTGTCGCGTCCGACCGTCATGTAAGCACTGTTTCGATTGCCCAAGAGCTAAACATTGCACAAAAAACCGTGTGGAACCATTTGCATAAGGCTGGATACACAAAGAGGCTTGATGTATGGGTGCCACACGAGTTAACGCAAAAAAACCTCATGGACCGAATTTCCATCTGCGAATCGTTGCTGAATCGCAACAAAAGCGACCCATTTCTGAAGCGGTTGGTGACTGGTGATGAAAAGTGGATCACTTACGACAACGTCACGCGAAAACGGTCGTGGTCGAAGCGCGATGCGCCAGCGCAAACGGTGCCCAAGCCAGGATTGACGGCCAGGAAGGTTTTGCTGTGTGTTTGGTGGGATTGGCAGGGAATTATCAACTATGAGCTGCTCCCCTACGGCCAAACCCTTAACTCGGAACTATACTGTCAACAATTGGACCGTCTGAAGGCAGCAATCGCCCAGAAGCGGCCAGCTTTGGCCAATAGGAGAGGCATTGTGTTCCACCAGGACAACGCCAGGCCACACACATCGATAGTGACTCGCCAGAAGCTCCGGGAGCTTGGTTGGGAGGTTCTTATGCATCCACCTTATAATCCGGACCTGGGACCGAGTGATTACCATCTGTTCCTGTCCATGGCGAACACGTTTGCTGGTGAAAAATTCGCTTCAAGAGAGGCTTGTGAAAATCGACTGTCTCAATTTTTTGCCAATAGGGACAAAGGCTTCTATGAGAGAGGCATCATGATATTACCTTCCAAATGGCAACACGTTATCGAACAAAACGGCGCATATGTGACCTAAATCGGATCATTCTAACTATGGTAAGTCAAGCCTTCAATGTCATGCAAAAATAATGGATTACTTTTTACTATACCAGATATATAGACTGAAGTTATCTGGCATAGTTTGTATAAAAATACTGCTGAACTTCCAGGGAACTGAAGAAGAATTTAAGTTCCTAGAGATAATAAAACTTCGAAGACATATTTACTATAAACTGAAAAACTATGACTTCTTACAGAAATATGCTCTCATCCCGTATATCCAATACGTTAATATCTAATTACTGCATTATTCAAGGAAGATATCTATTTTTGACCATAATTACCGTCCGCAAAAATCAATTAGGCTATCTTTAGCTCAAAATCCCGGGAAATAACCTGCTTCTATTCAAGGGCAGAGATATATGTTTGGGTATATTAGTACATTGTTTTTGATTTCTAATTTGATTTTTAAGGCCTTTAGGCAACTTTGGCTCAGGCCAGATGGATGACGATGAGATGAATTGGTAAAATGAAGAAAGTAGGAGGAAATGGGAGAACCCTATGGAAACCAAATCACACGGTGTTTGTCCACCACAAAGCCATATTGCGTAATCAGGAATCGATCCGACGACCCTTAGTGCCAGAGGTGAGAGCTCTACCGATTGAGCCCCCGCGGCCCCACTAGTACATTGTATTTCACTATAAAAACACTGTGCATTGCTCCCTTATGCTCCGGGCTCCAAGGCTCGCACCATACTGTGAAAATATATATACAGAGAGAGACAGTGTAACAAAAATATTTTATGTTATATGAATATTTCGAAAAGAATTCTATAAACCCATAATGAATACTCTTGTAAACAAGCAACTACATATAGGTTTTCTTTAATGCGTCTGTTGCAATAGGGCTCTCAGAACTGTTATTTCAAAGCATATCATAATGTAGCCACGTCCCGCGGCTCCCCCCCGTGCTTTTTTTGAAAGTATAGGAATGGCTATCGGCACTTAACAGTATGAGGGTCATTTCAAAAATTGAATTTTAAAATAGGGTGGTAATGCCGACAAGTGGGTGCTTGGGTACAGGGAACAACCACAATATGTTTTAATTGTGTCGAATATATATACTCAAAACTTGGTGAGGATACGTCGAACTGAATGGAAGTAGTAAATATATAATTTTCAAAATTGATTGGCAACACTGTCAACTGTGGGACCTGAAGTACCTCTATGAGGCGTCTCAGTCCCAGTAAATACAAAGTTTGGTCCTAATATATTCAACGATAAGGAAGGAATATTTTAATTGGTTGGCAACACTGACAACTGGGGCGCTGGAAGTATTCACATGAACTGTCCCAGTAGCTAATGAACATGCCAAATTTTGTGTAAATGAATGCGGATACGTCCAACGCTAAAAACTATGAAATCTAGATTTTTTAGTAGTTTGGTAACCCTGACAAACTAAGATGCCTGGAGTGCCTGTATGACCTGTCCCAGTACTTAATGAACATGTTTGTCAAATTTGGTGTAAATCAATGCACACGTGTAGTTTCGTATTAATAAAGGTATTTCTATAAATTGAATTTTAAAATAAGCTGGCAATACTAACAACTGGGGTGTTTGAGGTCGTGAACACACACAATTTTCTTCTATTGTGTTAAATGATGTTTAAGCTAAGTTTTGGGCAGATACGGACGGGAAGAAGTTTTTTTCAAAATTATTTGTTAAAAAGTTGGCAACACTGAGAACAGGGTAAGTCAGAAAATCTCACATATACCAAAAAGTATTTGTAATCTAGGGTTTAATTTATGTTGTATTTCTTCTCAATTACCTATATAATAGTAATTCTTGCTTAAAGAGACGTTATCAGGTTTAGCAGTATTAAAAATTGCTGCCCTGAAAAAAAAAACGAAATTTAGAAAAAAATGAAGGCTCATGTTCTTTAAAATAAAAAACGGAAGTTTTAGAAAAAACGAACGTTCTTTTTATTTACAACAGTAGGTACTATCTTTCAAGAAAGTAAATCCCATGCCCTGGTGAGAATGTTGGAAACTAATCTCGGTATGAAAAATTAAGCTCCTGCCAAACATATCGCATGTTTAGTGCTTAATTTTCAAGTTACTGTGGCAGGAATGAAGAGGAGATATATTGCAAAAGAATTCCCATACGATACAGACGTTTGAATGTGTTATAATAGGCCGGGCAAAATAGAAAATCAAAATAGGAAATAGATAAGAAAAGGAACAGTGTGAACGCGCGTGTGTGTGTGAGTGTGTGTGAGCAAGTAATACTAGATCTATTCGAAAAGTAAAACAAAAAACAATGACTATCTAGCGTAGTGGTCTAGGTGTTGGCTTTCATCGCTGAAGGTCGCAGGATCAAAATCACTTGTCTCCTTGATCTTTTTTCCCAAACTATGTTATTGAGAACTTTCAATGAATTCGTGTAGATAAAGATGCACCAGCAGTCACTTGAACTGAAAGGGATCATGGGTAATCGAGTTACGTCAACTTGTATACGTCATGGTCGAGTGAGTCTCATTGTCAGTAATACTCTCCCTAAGCTGTTATCAGCCAGGTCACCGTTTGAACCTTGTAAAATGCCTACCTTCCTGTCAAGATCATAGATGAACTATAATAGTTATAAAGCGTTAATCCCGTTTAGACTTCCTTTACAATCCAAAAATTACGCTAATATATAAACGTCATGAATTTTGCAAAAAATAACGAGATAATTTAAATTTTAAACAAGCATCTTTGGCAGCTATACGATCCACTAGTCCACTACTTCAAAATTTACAAATCGGACTTTCTGTATCATTTCCGTGCAATGCTATTATTTTCCGACAAAATACCTCATCTATGAAATATAATCTACCGCTGTAATTATCATACTTTAGTAACAAATAAAAAATGAAAACTGTTTCTAAGTAGTTAAAAACAGATACATCAAATTATTTGAGAAAAAACGTTTACTTCTTTTCAAAACACCAAGTAAGACTTTTAAAAAAAAAGTATCACATAATACATTTTTAAAAACAAAACTATGAAATAATTGTTAACGTTATTTGAAAATTATTTCAACACAATCAACTTTTTCTGTATTAAAATTGCTTTCTAATGTTTATTAAAATATGTTGTCAAGTGGTGAATTTCCGGAGATTTTCAAATTATTTTTAAAACATATAGAACACATTGTAAAAGGAATTTTCTTTAAAAGATACTATTAAGATCTTATTTTAAAATGATTTTCTGTAATTTGGAAATTGTTTTCGCGTTCTATTTGCTACTTGTGCAGTTTAGCCATAACGTTAATACAAATGTATCAATATTTTGAACTTCAGGAGAGATTTCCTGTTAAATAAAGAGCTTTTCGGCCCACGTGTGCTAAGTTTCTTAGCAATAAGGTACCCGAATATGATATTCCTACTTCTGGGAAGTGTGCGAATTAGCAAGGGGGATTCCCGGGATCCCCCCCCTGACAAAAAAGATTCCTACCTCGACAAATTATTTTTCGTCCCTGCCAGGGATAAATTTCTTGTCCCAGAAGAAGTTTCGATCAAGATAAGATAGAAAATCGGGACATTTTTATTTGGCAGAAGTTTAACCTATTTTCATGGAAGTGACAATGGGATTATGAACTTTCACTAGCAGCTAAGAAGCCATTTGTTTCGTGATGTTATTCATGTGAATGATTTTGCATGATTGGTTTGATTTAGAAACACCCATTTGGAAAATGGAACTGCATATCTTCCCTCCTCTCTCTCTCTCTCTCTCTCTCTCTCTCTCTATATATATATATATATATATATATATATATATATATATATAT
>JAGDQP010038559.1:0-18113 GCA_022664845.1 Lepisma saccharinum
CTAAAACAAACAACTAAAGTCTTCACATATGTATTTATCAGTCAGCATTAGTCAAATGTTTCAATACCCGTCCAAGTATTATCTTCAGTAACCATCACCACTATACCACAACAACCTTAATGTTAAACTTTAACCATTGGATCTGCCACAAGGTAACAAAATCTAACAGTTGCAGCAACTTAAACTTTAAACATTGGATATGCCACAAGATAACAAAATCTGACACTTGAAGCAAGTTAAACTTTAAACAGTGGATCTGACACAAGATAACAAAATCTGACACTTGAAGCAAGTTAAACTTTAAACAGTGGATCTGCCGCAAGGTAACAAACTCTGACACTTGGAGCAACTTAAACTTTAAACAGTGGATCTGCCAATACCATTCTTTTCTTTCAACGCAAGTCAGCAAAACAGTTAAATTCATGCCAGTTAGTTAATTGTTAATCAAACTAATGTAATTACTAAATATATTTATTTGTGTGTCATATTCAAAGGTATTTGAAGTTTTTTGCATTCATATCAATTGTCGACAATACCAATAAGCACTTCATGTTTTCATTTTAAACTAATACTATCACAATTGATTCCATCAACCAAGCTGGGTAAATGAATTCAAACATCCGTTCTTTTTTTTTCTTGGCGTTGGCCTCTAGGCTCTGAGTTGATTAGATCTTCTTGTATTGTCTGGTAAACGGGTCGCGAAGAAAAAACCAACTCTTTCCTTTTTTTTCTTCTTCAACTAAATTAATTTCTTTGCGCCTGTAGGTATCTCGTCGAAGACAACCCATTTTTTTTTCTCAAAACTAATTAATTTGTTGTTCTTCTTCTTCCGACAAGATGAAACAAGACTTCAACAGCAATAAGTTCTTGTGCTCCTGGCCAGGGAAAGAGGTAAGAAATAAAGGTCAAGGGGGCATGTCTCAATTAGCGAGCCGTCAATCCCCGGAGTAGATTTGCATGTCGTCTATAGAAATTCATGCAATAACCAAGTGTTTAATAATTAAAATATGCAAATGTGGAGTATGAGGATGTGTTGATACTACTAGGTTTCGTGTTTTGGTATTTGAAATACGACTTGCTTACGTTTTTTTATTATTTGCTACACAGTACAAGAAATCATGAACATCTTTCCAAAACCCAGGACATGTGATAATGTTTCCTCTTCAAGAAAAGAAAAATTCCAACCCTTGCTCGTTCACACACACACTCCCAGAATCACACACCGCCCACTCTACGTTAGTTGGGTGGCCTATCTTGTAGGCTTAGAAAAAAATCGTGTGTAAGAAAGTCATGTGAACATTATTTTGGCCATGATAGTACACTTCGCATTAAAAAATTGCGACAGCGAACGCCGTGCAGGTAGGCAACCCAAATGACACCTTCTTATCCTATAATCGTGTCTGGTAAACAGACCCCGTCTTTCTCCTTCCTTCGTCTCGTTCATACTAAAATCAGCAAAAAGCATTAGCATTTTTTTGTTTTGAAAATAGACATGTATTAGTATCGATAAAATGAAAGAATAAAAGCGAGACGAATTAATATACAGAAGTTGATGGAGGGAGAAATTGAAACATACAATGAAACATTGAAACCAATGGATGTCTGTTAAACAGAGGCAAAGACATGAGAGAGAGAGAGAGAGAGAGAGAGAGAGAGAGGAAAGGGGGAGAGAGAGAGACAGACAGACAGACAGAGAGGAAACTGGAAAGAGAAGAAGAAGAAGTAAAGATAAAAGTATGGAATTTAAAGTTACTAAAGATATTAATTTCAGTTCCCACACTATAAATTTCAGTTCCAACAAATCTAACAGCAAGATAGAAGTGACTTTAGGATTTTATATGTGTTCAGAACTATTCGAATATAGAGACAAGTGCTTCAAAAATTCATGAAGTCATCACTTTCAAAATGGCTACCAAACTTGGTGGTCAGATTAAATACTCATAATTTCCAGTGCAACTACAGAATTTTGAGACACATATAGGATAATGTCAAATGTGTAACACACATGCTTTGTTTGCGACGGGTTCGGTTGCAAATTCGGTGGTACTCATTGAACGCACTGGTTCGGAATACATTGTAATCAGGGATTCCGCCAGGAGTTTCAGATTGTAGGGGGTGTAAAGTCAAAAATGGGACGGTGTATGTAGTTGTGCACTGTGTCTATCAACTTTTGACCATAAAAATGTTAACGTTGGGGTTGTTTCGAGGATTTGGGGTTAACACCCCCAGCAGTGGCCGGGGTCTAGCGGAATCACTGATTGTAAGTAACCCAGTAGATACAGTAAGTCATATCTTCTATTCCAGACTACTAATGTAAATTCAACATAAAAAGAAAATGAATGAATGATATTTTTTCTGCTTATATTCTATCAGAAAGAGCCAAGATTATAAATCATTATCTGTTTGAAAACGAAAAGTTACAAATGTTCAAAGGCAAAATTAACATGTTCCTTATAGGCATAGTAAACCTTACATGTTCCAAATGGTAAATATGAAAAGAGGAACACATGTAAGGTTGATTAATTAGAGGATGGAAACGAATTTGATGCCAAACTAATATACAAATAATTCTTCTCTTGTAATGGCCAAAAAAGGGGGCCATTTTCTACTCATATTTTAAAATTTATCTGTTCTGGATATCCCACTATATATTACACCTATTGCGAATATAACGTTCTAATAATTACGACACTAATGAAGTAGTTTTTATAACAATTCGCATAGATAGAATGAACACGGCAGAACTGAAACGGGTCACCGGGTCTCTGGGGATGCTGGTCAAGTTTTGGACTGTGTCGTCGGGTGTAAAATTCGAACGCATTCGGACGCGGTGGTTCGATTTAGATGCGATAACCCGGAGGATAAAGGAGACATTTTAATTATTTCATTGCGCTTGAACAGTGTTTCTTTCAGGGGTGACCAGGACGGAAGATGTTACCCCTAAAACAGCGAAAAATACGACGCCGAAATTCCCAGTTAAATAGATTTTCCAGACCGGGTCAAACGGGTTACCGGGTCACTTATGTGTGGGTCAGTTCCTATCACCGGGTCTTCGAAGGTGGCCCGGATTTAGCTGTCGAGCACACACAGACACAGAGAATGTGTGTAAAGTAAGAGAAAAAATAAAGATAAATAGATAGATAGAAGAGGAAGCGAAAGACGCAGCAATGACACGATAACAATATATCAAGAAAGAGAGGAAGACAGAAAGACAAATGAAAAAAATGAAAACTACATTATGCTAAACAGCACACAAACTATTTACGGGGATTCTGAACGGTGGTGCTTCGTATGTTCTCCACAACGGAGATGAATATCTGTTTGAATACTTCAGCGTATGCGAAACTGAAACTTGCTGGTGGAGAATCGAACCCAGGTTTTCAAATTAGCAGTTCAGCACGCTAGCGATACTCTACAGGTGCCTATACCCAAAACATGCTTAACAAATGCTATAGTGTTTCTTCCTAAGAATAATAACATGAAAAGTGGATCCTACAGATCAATGACGTGTCCAGGTAGCCCCCTGAGACTTGATTTGGACTTTTCCAACCAACATTCGTAAATCGTCTTCCTCTCTATAATGACTCAGGTGATTCATTCCACAATCGGAAATATTCTCCGTTTTGTATGAGAAGTTATGATTAGATTATTCACGATCTCTTAGTAAAAAATCTTTAGCTTGAGCAGGTTTTGAACCTATGTTGACTTGCTTTCGCATTGAAATGCCCAGCACGTTTCCTCTACTCTATCTTGCCCCCCCCAAAAAAAAACCAGCAGCAATGTATTACTAAGTTCAAGTGCGAGGAAAATGTAACATTGAGTGTATGTATTACATTTTGTCTGTATGTATTGTGTGGTAAGTAAACACATGTGTATGCATGTCCATTTTGTCATGTCGAATTATGAGATGACTATATTATGGCAGTTTTAGGAACATCTAGTTTAGGATAAGTATTGCCACATTAAGATACGTTCATTTATTGTCTTTTATTTTAGGACGTGTCTAGAGCAACGACGATTTTCCGTCGTTGCTTTAAGCTATTAACCTCGAAGGTTAATTTGCAGGAGCAACGGCGGGACGGGACGGCACAAAACTTTGCGTAAACAGAATTTTTGATTAAACAGTACTTTTGCTTATACCCACCGCTAGCAGGGGGCTGCGCCCTCTCCCGCGGCTAACGCCGCCCAGCTCCCTTCGGACGCTCCCTTCCCCTTGCACACCTCGCTCTCGCTCGGTGTGCATCCTGCCCTGGTGGGTTTATATACATCCTAGTTTTTAGTGGCCTCTTTTAAAATTATAACTCATAACTTTTATTAAGTTTCATTTTATTTATTTACGTAAAAAACGATAAAAAAATTCTTTAAAAAATATATACAAAGTGGACGCCACGGATCGAGCCCGGGACCTTTGGATCAGCTTCCTGACGCCTTATCCGCAAGACCAAACTGCAGTTGCCGGGCTGAGCGGTTGTCGCTGTTACTTTCAGTTCAAGCTACGCGAGAGTGGAATATGTTCCCTCATTGCTCTAGTAAATAAACCCTCGATGTTAAAAACTTAAAACAACGACGGAAAATCGTCGTTGCTCTAGACACAACCTTTATTTGATCGTAAACCAGCCTGATCGAAGCTATCACAAAAAAAATCATTAGCAAATGGAAAAGTTAAAACTGCAATTTAAAGTTCTAATACACTTCGTGCAATATGGCAAGTTGAGCGTAATACAAATTTTAACTCTTGACAGTTTTTATTGTAAGTATAAAAAGTCGTCACTTGCAGGCGATCCGAATCTTCAACCATAAGTTTTCCTACTCCAACAAGTGCCTCCGGATTGAACTGAATTCATCATATGTCTATATTGCGCGAAAGTGTAGCTTTTTGTAAATTTTCGGAACGGACTTACTGACTGAAGTCGCCTAGCATCAAAATTATCTCCACAGTTTCAATTTTTGTGAAATAAGAAAGAAAACAAACTACATGAACTTGCAATAATGTTAGCGGGATAGAATTTGCCTACATTGAATACTGCCCAGCGTAGCTCTCATGGCCGAAGTGTTTCAGGCTTATGGTTATTGTACTTTTGATGCTGATGAATATGGGATCAAACCGCATATTTTCCAAGATTTTTTGCTTTTTCCAGCTACGTCGGAACGTTAAATTTGCGTTCTCTTCCAATTTTAAATGGCAATTACATTCAAAATAAGACAAATGGTGGTTGAATTGATTTGCAGATGTTTATATAATGAAGAAGAGAATTAAGGTAGTACGCAAAGACAAAAACTATTTTTAAATATTATCAATTTTTGCTACGAACGACTAAACAAACAGCTGAGTTCCTAACGACGTGGCATATATTTTTGGCTAAAGTCTGTTCCGCACCACCACGGACTTGAACCCATGTTTACGCGCACCAAGAAGTAAGTAAATATTTTGTGTAACGCTATACACAAGCAAGTTAGTAGGCTACTTGACACTTTTATTTATTTGAAAATGGTAGCAATCCCTAATATCAATCGCTAACTGTGGTTGTTATTAATAAATTATTACATTATAAACGCTATCCGTCGTCGTGGGTAACACTACATTTTCGGAGAAACGAGGACAACACTGTATTGGCTGTAGAATTCTATAATTTTGGCATGCATGGGCATTGTACACTGCTAATTGTCGAATATATTAATTTTGTATAGCTTATATTAATTTTTCAGAATTGGATGCATAAATGTTCAATAATTAAAGTTGCTGTATGTCTATTTCTCTGTTATGTGTTCGTAATTATGTAAGTGGTATTTGCTGTTATTGTTGGCTCAACTTTGCGTCTGTTCGTGGTATTTGGACGACCGTACGTAGTATTTTTTGTCGTCTGTTCGCAATTACCAGTCTTGTAAATTGTTTCGTGCAACGTTCTACATCACTCTGGTAATGTTATTATCATTAATACGTTTTTAATGTCACTCTCTTGTATTTTGGAGTATTTCACAGTTGCATTATATTCATTGTTATAGACTGAAAACACATGTTTCGCATGTTTGATTTATTTTTATTGCGTAAATGTACGCAAAAGCATGGATCCTAGAGTGTGATGTACCTACAGGCTCGGTAATACCTGTTGCTTTCTGTGATTATTAATTATTTAAACCTTTTTTTTTTTAAATTTCGCAAGCAGTTGTAATTTTATGTTTTTGAAAGGCCGTTTAGCAATGAAACCCTGTAAATATCGAAGAAAAATCGTGCTGTGTTTAAAACTGTTTGATGGGTCGGGAACCTCTGGATAAATTGCCGAAAATCCGTGAATACGCCAATTTCCTTTGGTAGTGTTCTAGCAACGGTCAGTCGGATAGATAGGTAATGTTTATTCATAGGAAACGGCGTGCATAGGCAACAGAACGCAAGACAATGATTATACCGCGAGATAGAACATACACTAGCGGAAATTGAAATCCCTGCCAGACGTCGGTGACCGTAGAATGAAGTGTATTTTCATTGCTTACCAGCCAAATTTGAAAAATTAAAGCGCAGATGTAGAGAAAAATAAGAATGAACGTTTTCGACCATACTGGGGCGGTGTCTAACCTTCGTAGATAAAATGTCACAACCTGTCCACTGGCCATGAAAACGGGCGGAAAATATGCATGAAAAGGAAATTGGCTGTATTTTCCTTGTTTACGAACCGATGGTAACAATGAAAGCATGGATATTTAAAAAAACTAAGAATAAGCGTTCTCAGGCGTAGTGCCAGCTGTTTAGCCCTCCTAACAAAGTTTCCACATGCTCACAGGACAATGATTCTCAGGATACGAATATGAAATTGCTTGTATCTTCCTTGATTACTCAGCGAATTTAGAAATTCAATCGAGGATGTATATAAAAATAAATGTTCCTTAACGTAATACGGGCATATCCAGCCTGCATGATAAATGTGTTTAACATGGCAATGGAGCAATGTAAATGAGACAAATGCGTTAAAACGTACGAATAGCATGCTTGGGTACTGGTATTGTGCTTTTGCTGCAGGTTTAGTTGTAAACAAAGAATCTCTGTACACAGCACAAGTGGAAAATCACAGCTGTCGTAGCGGGAATGTGCATTAATACTGTAATCACTACATTAGCATCCCCGCGTTGAGAATGTCAAATCCAAATTAAGATAAAAAGATCTACCATGAGAATAATAATACTAATATTATTATAACGTAGGAATACGAATAATATTCAATCTGTAGATTAACAAGTGGTCAATGCAACCCTAGCGCAATGTCAATATGCACAGGCAATAAGGCTATGGCAGGATTGGCATGTCCCAAGGCGTAAATGATCAGTCAAAATTTCCGATACAGTAAAGAACTATATACAGAATATTATAAAAGCAGCACCTCTTCCTTAAATATATTACCAGTTATATATTGATTTAATTTGTACCCTCCACTTGCCTACGTACTAATAGATCCAACGATCGAACACGCTAATAGGTAGCAATAGTGAAAATACAGCCAAGTGAGTGGACATTTCAATATTCAAATATTCGAAATTAATGTCAGAGGCATTAGGTAATTATAGGCTAGGTGTCTGTAGCACAAAAACAGACCAGTATAGCGGAGTATTATTGTACCACGTATATTGATGGTCAATAGGTGAATTGACAAACAGGTAAGGATTTAAACCTGGTCATTGGATTGGCTTGAACTTGGAATTTTCAAATAACAAGCACAGATGTGCACCCAGCTTCAGGAAAATAATCTTGCATTGGTCGAGCAGTGAAACGGAATGTGATTGCACTTTTGTAAATATCAGTACAAAATAACAAGGATAGGTTTTCTAGCCAACATTAGACGACGACGTTTGCAACCTTAGTTGAGGATAAAAAGTACGACACGTGGGGACATTAATCAACATGGTTCGATGACGCAACCATCACAAACGTCAGCTATGCACTGCAAAATACTAGAATTCCAAGTATGGAAAAGATTTACACTAAGTGGCCAGTATCGGGGTCCTGGATGTACCACACTTTCGCTATTGATTATTATTTTTTACCGTAATGTCATTGGATAACGATAAGACACAATCAAAGTGCAATGGAGCATGGGGATAGGTTGGTAATTTTTATAAAGCAACGTCGGCGACAGGCATTGAAACCAGTTTCGAGTATGATGACTGCTTGTAGCTGTTCCGATGCACACGTGAGTGTAAATTGCATACTGCAGGCTATTGATAAATGGACGCCCTCCTTTTCGGTTGCTTGCATTTACTGTAATGAGGGTATTCCTCTTGAAGAAGGTGATGATGGACATGCTTGTACCCACCTCTCAGCGGATGATGTACGAGATGGAGTTCTGGAGACGTTAGCATTTTTCGATACATATCATTCGGTCTACAATATTCTTGTTGAAACGCATCCAGAGCAAGACATTACCGTAGAACACTTTATACCTACTTATACCGAGATGATTTCTAACGACGATCATGTACAGGCAATCTACGATGTGTTGTGGACAAAGGACTATGAACATGGAGCTTCACTTTCGACTTTGGAGCGGGACTAAAAAATGAAACACAACGATTTGAATGAAAAAAGATCTTTATTGTATAATGAACAAATACAGTGCTTGGAGTACAATTTACAATGTGCTATACATACGGTGACAAACAGTTACAAGATGATTACACATAGGTGATATACATGACAAGATCAGGATATATCATTCGGCATTGCATAGAACATAGTGAAATAACCTGTTGCATAACAAACAGTATACCAAGTTCCATATTTCATATAAACTAGGTAGTGTAGTACCTCCCCCAATACAACGTTTGGTGATAGATTGTTACATGAGACCCATCACATGCAAAGTCTATTATCTTGTAAACATAATACAGTTGGTTTTGGTAAACACTTATAAACAAAGGTACAAAATGTTATCTTCCCACCTGTAGGAAACAAAATGTGTTGCTACAGATAACAAACGTATCACTAATTACAGTGTGCACTCATTAGGAAATCGTGGTGTTGTATATAAACTATGCTACAAATGAACAGTGTCCTCCCAGTAAAGACCATTTCGTGTCATTCGATATACACTGGCTAAACATGACACATGTACCAATCTGGTTTGTAAAGTACGGAAAACAAGGAAAACTGTACACATGTCATTCCTGTGCTCTGATATTGTAATGGTCGTGACAAATGTACTATGGTTCAATCACCACCACCAATGTAAAATGTATATAATAAATAATTATTCCAATAAAAAGACAAGCATGAGTCTAATTGCATGTTTTCCTAACTTCGATATCAATAGGGAACTGTCATATATCCTGTCTACTGGATGGTGGTATGGATTATGTTGTGGAGGTGGTGTGAAGACATTTTGTAGATATTCGGCAAATGCATCGACTTTTTCTTGGTGTGTTGTTAACAGCGTGTTGTTCTGAAGTAATGCGTATGGTGTGGAGGTACATTGTCCAATTAGCATCTTAAACCTTTTCCAGTATTTTGTCGGGTGACTCGTCTCTCCTAATGAGTTGCATGCTTTAATCCAGCTTCTTTGTTTGTATGCTTTGAGGTAGTTTGTGGTCATCCGTTGTATCTGTCTATGGTGTCTTTGGGCTTCTAAGTTTCCAGTACGTATGTATTCTTTGTATAGTTGTCTGGATCGTTTTATCATTGGTGGGTACTGTGGTGGTAGTTATCGTTTTGATATTGCGGTTGTTTGGGACGGGATGTGTGCTTTACCTGCATCTTTGAGGGCAGTTGTCATTTGGTCCACTAGATTGTAAAGGTCGTCTTCTGTTTCTGGTGCATTTAGGTTCCCTGTGTCTAGTTCTATTGCTGTGCGGTACTCAGTCCATTAAGCCTTATCATATCGAAGTACAGTGCGTCTGTATGGTGCTTGCTTCCTGTTGTCTTGATTTTGGCAGCGTAGTGTGAGTTTCATTGGGTCGTAGTCGTTTCCAATAGAGTCTAAGACTTCTACCAGACAGCGATTTGATAGGTTGGATGATATTATTACTATATCCGGTGTAGTGTTGCTGATGGGTCTGGTGTGACGAGGTAGCTTATGTATTTCGCCAGTAGTGTTTGTAGTTAGGAAGTTGTTGAATCTGTTTTTTTGTCGGACTGTTCTGCTGTGAAAGTTTATGTCAGCCATGATGATATAGTTTCTGAAGTTTCTGGATATGTACTGAAAGAATTCATGTGGTATTGGGTGCTTGGGTCTGACATATATTGTTGCTATGGTGATGTATAGTGATTTGAAATTCAATGTTGCTATTAGGTGCTCCGGTAGATTTGCTATGTTATGTTGGTGTCTTCGGTATACTATTGTCGGCTGGAATCCTAGTAGTGCTCCACCGCTTTGTGTTTCGGTTTTATTGTCGTATCTTAGTATTTGTTGTTTTCCAATTTTACAGTGCATCTTGGCTGTTAGGTTAGTTTCGTTTAGCATAAATGTGTTTATTTGTTCATCCTGTAGCAGTTGTTCAAGTAAGATTTTCTTCTGTGTTACTGATCTGATGTTTAGAAATAAGAAAGCTAATGCCATCATGTAAACAATTGTAAGATTTTGCTTATTCCTCATGGATCTATGTGGGGCTTGCCAGTTGCGTTTCATGAAAGTGCACATATTGACCAGAATACATAGCATTGAAATTTACTTGTAGGGCAGCTTTTGCTGCATATTGAACCTGTTGCGGAATGTGGGCTTAGAAACGGGTGAATGTTTTGTAGGGTCATTGTTACAAAGGCTAGCATTTGTTCGATTGTTACTGGGTTGTAAACCGATGTTGGTTCTGTAGATGTGGAAGTAGCCTGGTCTAGTTTCTCGTGTGTTCGAACTGGCACGACGAAGTGAGGTGTTTCTTCTTGCACAGGTGGTTTTGCCTTACATTTATAACTGTAGGTAGTGTGGGCCTCGTTTCATTGTGCGCATTTTGGTGTTTGTGCCAGATTTGTGCATTGCCGGGTGTTGTGTGGCCCACTCTAGAATCCACATTTAGGCTGTTGTATACATTTTGGCAGTAGTATGTTGATTATAGGTCTGACATTTTTCGCATCTGATTGGTTGTTGTTGTGGTGTTTGCGATGGTTCGACTCTATGCTTTCTACCGTATATTTGTGCTCCGTTCATCAGGAGGTCGTCGATGGTTTCTTGCGACTTTGAGAGGACCCGTGCCATGAAGGTTGGGCCTTCTCTGCACATAATCCTGATGCATTTTATCACCGAAAAGTCTTCTTCCTCTAGTTCTGCCTGAATCTCATTGTCAGTATAATCAAGCGGGATCCCTCTAATTACGACAGATAGTGCCGGCGGTGATCGTGGTGGTGGCATTTGTTTCGGACCTCGTTGATCAAGTTCTTTTATTACTGCATTCTTACCAAAGATTTCGAAAGAGTGTTTGTCTCTAATAGTGTTCATAAGATTAGGATCTGTTGACTTAAGTATGTATCCGTTTCTGGTAGGAACTATCCGAGTTATTGATGTTCGAGGAATGTACTTGGTCACTTGTAAGAATATTTGTTTCTTGTTCTGATATTTGGCATCATTGCTGGACAGAATGAAATTGAAGGTCTGTTCTTTATTGGATACGTTTTGGTTTCCACTATCGAGCTCCATGTGAATATTTGTACTATCAATTGAAGAACTTTGATTTTTTTGTCGTCAAAACCATTAAAGGGGTACACTCTTTCTTTGGGAAGATGATTTATTTGAAAGGAGGTTTTCAGTTTATTGTAGTAGTCAGTTTGGGAATTTGGGCTATCTTTATTCATAAATTTTATTTGGGTCATCAATTTTATCATCAGTTCATATTTATGATTTCTTGGCGTTTCCTGGCTCCCAATCCTCAGTGACATTTCTAGAGTAGTTCCGTCCTGTGATGAATAACACACCACAAATACCATATACCATATCATGTCAGAACATATACATATTTAGCGAAATGATTCAACGGACAAAATTATTTATAGAATGACAATTTAAATAAAAAGTATATAGGCTATATGGGAAGTCGAAACGAACCAAATGCAATATTTAATAATAAGAAAGAGAGGCATATATTATGAATGACATATTTACATGACATCAATGTTTTGTAATGGGTGACGTGATAAATGTATGCAGTGCACTTTCACGAGACAAACACTATTATAGTGTTAGCGAGACAAATGATGGGTTATCTTCTGTTCGGAGCTGCTCGAAGCTGATGTAAGACAAATGAAACCCTTGTTAGAAACAATGATGAAACACTAGTGCTGTGATGGATAAACGTGCGGTGATAGATGGTTTGGGTGATATATAGCAAGTTCTGGTTGAAGAGGGTCGTTATGGTCTAGGCTATGAGAATATATGGTAAGTGCTGCAATGGAGTATAGGTATATTTTGGAGGTGAGTCGTGGATGGCGTCTAGTTGCAAAGTATCAAGAAATAGTGGGTTTCCTTCTGCTATTGCCTTTGTGATGTATTTTGTGCGGAGTTTTTCAAGAAATTCTGTGATTCGAGGAAAGTCCATCCGTTGGTATAGGTCTGTAGTTGGAGAAGGAAGTTTGATTCTGTAGGCCAATCTCAGAGCATGTCTTTCGGAAATGGCAAGGCGGTCATAGAGGTCATTTGGAGAAGCGATCCAACTGGTGTGACCATACGTTAATGCAGGGCGTATGAAAACTTTGTACGTTTTGAAGACAGTCGGAGTATGTAAGCCCCATGAGGTACCCGCCAATCGTTTCAGTAAATTAAGACGTTGTGTAGCCTGTTTACGAATTTTCTGCATATGTGGCTTCCAAGATAGTTTTGTATCGAAGATGACGCCTAGATATGTGGCCTGAGGATGATGTCGGACAGGAGTTTCATTTACTGTGATGTTAAAAATATTGGGATTGCGACGAATACGAGAGCGGCATCGAGGTGGAAGAATGATGAGTGCTTGTCTTTTCTGTGCATTTATAGTCAATTTCCATTTTGTGCACCAGTTTGTGAAGGTATTGACAGCAGGTTGTAGGGTTGTGTTTATGGCATGAATGGAGATTCCAGTTGTAAGAAAGGCTGTGTCATCAGCATACTGATATAATGACATCTGTGGTGGAAGTGGAGCCATGTCTGAAACATACATGATGTATAATAAGGATGAAAGAACAGAACCTTGAGGGACAGCACAATGGAGAAAAATAGGCTTCCAACACCGTATTTTTTATTCTCCAGGTTTGGCTTCCTGGAATAACTTTGATTTTTTTCTGCTGCTAACCCGCGGGTTAGCCCCTTCTGAGGGTTAAGCCCTCATTTCGGGATGAGTTTCCAATTTTAACATTATATTTTATAATGTTTATTCGCTGGTCTATGTGTTTTCTGTTCTATCTTACATCATCATTTTTTTTCTCTCTTTCGTTAGGTATTGTTTGTTGCCTATAGGCAAAATTATTCTTGGAAAAGGTGATGTATTTTAGCTATGTTTTCTTTTGTTCGTATGCTCTTCGAGGGTGCTGTGGGCAGTCAGGTGTTGAAAGTGCGTTGGCCATTTCGAAGTCCTCGTGCTGGTCATTATCTAGTATTGGTATATGGTACTCAGTAGTGAAAGTGGTGTTTGTATTAATATCTCTCGTGGTTTGAAGTTAAGATCAGTCTGTATGGTATCCACGAATAGTGGATGGTCGTTTTGGTATCTTGTACTTATGTATTTTAGTCTTGATTTTTCTATGTGGCTTAAGATGCTTTCGAACGGTACTTGGTCATAGAGCCCTCTGGTTGGGCTAGAGAGTTTGACACGGAAGGCAATTCGGAAAGCGTGTCGCTCCAGGACTTTCAATTTTTCATAGTAAGAGGCTGCTGCTGGGATCCATGCTGTAAAACCGTACGTTAAGACTGGTCGTAAGAAGACTTTGTAAGTGGTGAGTATTATTTCTGGACGCAGTCCCTATGTGGTGCCCGTTAGTCTTCTGAGTAATTTCAGCCTTGTATATGCTTTTTCTGTGACTTTGTTTAGGTATGGTTTCCATGTTAGATTGTGGTAAAAAATTACGCCAAGAAATGTGACTTGTTTTGCTGGTTTTATTGTTGTATTTTCGACTGGAATGGCTAGTTTATTTGGATTTCTATGAACTTTGGATCTTCTGTTATGTGGTATGAAGACTATTGCTTGGGTTTTGTTTGAATTTATTTTGAGTCGCCATTTGTTGCACCAAGTAACGAAGCTATGGATAGCGGCGTTCAGTATGTTGTTTATACTTTGCACAGTTTTTGCAGTTGCTAGGAACGCAGTGTCATCTGCGTATTGAAACAGATGAGCATTGTTCGGTAGGTTTGGGAAGTCTGCAACATATAGTAGGTATAATGCTGAACCCTGCGGGACACCACTGAAGATGAAGTACGGATGGGAACTGGTGTTGTTTATATTAACATATGATATACGGTTTGAGAGGAACTGGTGCGTGAGTCTAATATATGCCCCAGGAAGTTTAAGTTTAATAAGTTTATAGATCAGTCCTTGGTGCCACACCTTGTCGAATGCCTTTCCCAGGTCAAATATTTCTAGGCATGATGGATTTAGTGAGTTGTAATTTTGGACAATTAGGTTTGTAAGCCTTAGTAGATGGTCGTTTATGCTAAAATTTGGTCGGAAGCCAGCTTGATGTATCGGTAGTAGGCTGTGCTCTGTGATGAGAGAGAGTAGAATTTATGTTGATGTACGTGAGTCTTGTAGATAAGAAGGAGGAAATGAGACGAATATAAGAGTCAGGAAGATTAAAGAAATGAAGTTTGTAGATTAGTCCAGCGTGCCAGACGCTATCGAAAGCTTTCTCCAGGTCAAAAAGCAGTAAACATGAAGGTTTAGAAGTGTTATAATGATTGGTGATAGCGTTGGTTAAACCGAGAAGTTGATCTAATGTGCTTATTTGGGGACGGAAGCCTGCTTGATGAATAGGTAGTAAGTGGTGTTCGTTGAAATGTTCATGAAGGCGGCGGACCATGATATTTTCAAAGATTTTACTGAGACATGATATTAGCTGGATAGGGCGGTAGGATTAAAGGTTGCTAGGAGGTTTGTTTGGTTTGATGAAAAGAAGTGTTTTGGAGACTTTCGAGTGCTGAGGGTAATAGCCTGTTCGAAGTATGAAATTGTAGACTGTTGCCAATAGTGTGTGAACAATGAGGGGAGCTGATTTGATAAGCCTGTATGTTATATTGTCAAATCCTGGAGCTGTGTTGCGTTTCGAATGAATGACTGTTTGAATATCATTAGCTGTGATGGGTGACGTAAGAAGTGTATCTTCGAGATGGTGCTGAGTGCTTGGTTGTAAATGACGTGGTTGATTAGTGGAGAGATGTTCAATTCTATTGTGAAGAGCTGTGCGGTACAGAGTGATGGTTGGCGTGAAGATGGTTTGGAAGAAATCTGCGAAAGCGTCAGCTTTTTCTTGGTCAGTAGTTAGAGGTTGGTCATCGGAAATGAGAAGGTAGGTGGTACGCTTGTATTTACCTGTTAATTGGTGAAATTTTGTCCAGAACTTTGTTGGATGACTCAGTGTAGAAAGATGATTGATCCAGCTGCGTCGTTTGTAGACGTCAAGGTAGTTTGAGATCATGAGGTTCCAACGTCTATGCTGTCTTAATGACTCTGGATTTTGTGTGTGTGTGTAGTCCCTGAATGCTCTGCGAGATGCTGAAATGATAGGCAAGTATTGTGGTGGTACTGGTGGCTTATGACGTTGTCGTGTCTTGAGTGGAATGTTATTTTTTGTAGCTTGGTCTATGTCGGAAGTGATGTGATCAATGATATCGTAAACGTCTTGTTCTGTTTCTGGTTCTCTAGACTCTTGCAGTGATTTTGTTATGTCTGTCTGATATGATATCCAATCTGCCTTGGTATAGTCAAAGTGCTTCATGATTTGTTTTTCTGGTTTGTTGGTGTTTGGTGCAGGTATGTCTAAGACAATAGGTGCATGATCGCTTCCGAAAGGAGGTAGTACTCTGAGATTGGCTATAGTCAATGATGAAGAGCTGATGACAACATCTGGGGAAGAATTTGATATCGGCCTGGATGGTGACGGTAGATCGTGAAATCTGGCGTTTAGCGTGTTACATACTGTCTAAGTTGTTGTTTTTCTGCATTGGATCTACTATGGAGATTGATGTCAACCATTACGAGATAGTGTCTGAAATGATTATCAATATATTGAAAAAACTCATAAGGAATTGGATGACCGGGGCGGATATAGATGGTGCATAGAGTGATGGCTCTTCCTTTTGTATAAATAGTGACAATATTGTGTTCTGAAAGATGCAGTTGAGGAGGCAGTGTGTGAGATCGAGATGGAATTGTGCTATAGTGGCCTATTGCTGTGCCTCCCTTGGCTCGGACTATTTGCTACGGACAGTCAGAACGAAAGAGTGCGTATTTTGGTATTCTGATTAATTGTCGAGGAGTAAGGAAAGTTTCATTAAGTGCGAAGGCTGTGACGTGTTCTTCTCGAAGTAGTTGTTCGAAGACTAATTTATGTTTATGAATGGATCTAATATTGAGAAATAGGAAAGTTAATACTAAGCTCATAATCTTAAAGTCCATAGTCAGATGCATTTTCGAGAGATTTGACGTTGAAGTGAGCGTATGGGCCAGAATACGTGGCGTTGAGTTGTACCCCGAAGATTGATTTTGATGCCGTAGTGATTTGGTTGAGGACGTGATGACGTTGGAATGGATGAATGTTCTGTAATACTACTGTTGTGAAACGAAGGAGATCCTCTATGGTGATTGGATGTTTCAGAGAGTTATCCGGTGTGGTTGATTTGTCGGTGGTTCTGATTGGTACTGTCAATTCTGGTTTCTTTGGGACTGGTGCAGATCGTTGTTGGCATTTGTAGCTGTAGGTTGGATGATTTTGATTGCAGGTATTGCAGGAAGGAGGTTTCTGAAGATTTGTACAATTAGAAGTTGCGTGATTTTCTTTACAGTGTCCACAGATAGGTGTATTTGGGCAATCTTTGGTCTGGTGCCGATTGTATGCTTGATATCGTTCGCAGCGAATAAGTATAGGAGATGATGTTTTGGATGGTTCTACTCTGTGAATGCGTCTATAGATAGGTGCTCCATTTAGAAGAAGGTCGTCTATTTTGTCTTGAGAATCAGAAAGTACTCTAACTAGATATGTAGGTCCAGTTGCACAGAGTATGCGGATACGGCGTTTGATTTTGAAACATTTATAGCGTAGTTCATCAGTGATTTCTTCATCGATGTAGTCAAGCGGAACTCCTTTGATAACTACTTGGTTTTCTTGGAGGCGGTGGCTGTTTCTTTGATGAAGGATTTAAAGACTGAATGTTGGCTTTTGGATCGAAGATTTCGAAGGAGACTTTGTTCCTGATTTTGTGACCAACCTGTTCGTCTATTGATTTTATTATGATTCCATTCTTAGTAAATATAATTTCATGGATATCGGCTCGAGGAAGATATTTTTGAAGTTCATGTAAAACTAGCTTTGATGTCCGGAATTTAGAATCAGCGTTTGTAAGAAGAAAACTGTAAATAGTAGATGAATGAAGGTTAGAAGTTGAGTTTGTCCTTGATGATGTAGTACCCTGTTGAACGTCCATGGAGATTGAATCGTCAGAGGCATTGCCTGGAGGTGAGCGAGATCTTGATCGAGATTTAGAGCATGGTTGTTTGGACTTTGGAGACAATGAAGTATCACTGCGTCGCTTTAGAGATGATGATAGGTCCTTTCCATGGATGGATCCCTTGTTCCCCTTCGGGCCCAAAGGGGTCCTCCCGGAATTAGATTGTCTCTGCATCTGTCTCCGAAGCCCAGAACGAAAGAAAACACAGTCAAATTTCTGCAGTGAACGTCAAGTCCAGGAAATGAAAAGCGAGATGATCAGTCTTTGTGCAATGACTGCTTTTCTAATCTAACTTCTCCCTCCAGCACTTAACAATGCCGTCAGTCCTATTGAGACCGCACACTTGCTTTTCTCGCCTGTGCGTATTACAACACAAAGTCATCGGTAGCAAGCTCCCAGCTAAGCTAGGTTAAGTTATGAACTTTGAAAAATTTTAGCCCTTCTTATATGGGATAAACTACAGTAAAGCAGTTATGAGAATTTGATATTAAGTTAACAATGATTATGAAGACATCT
>JAGDQP010038560.1:0-11841 GCA_022664845.1 Lepisma saccharinum
CCCATAAAATCCCTCTAGAATTTCCCTCATATAAAAAATTGCGACACGGTGTATACATCATTGTACAGTGTGTTTCATTGCGAATCCAATGAGGTATAAATCGTGCTTATATTGTAATTACCGTGGAAGTTACATGTGATTATCTGCACGTAAATAACAAATTTCTGAAAATAGCCCATTTTTCAAGGTCACGTGGGTGTCACGGAAAAATGGTGGGTGATGGAGAAAAACTGATTACATATTTGAATTCTACGTGAAAAGTTCTGTTAGAATCAGGTATTCTAATTTCTGTGCCAAAATCTTGTTGAGTAGTGTAATTTTTTGAAGATTTCATTTTAACAAATCAAATTTAATTTTAATGCTCCTCAGTGGTTATAATCTTAAGCTAATTGTCTTTTGCAAGTGAGAGATAGAACTTACTACCTGAACGGCCATCTGTAAACTGTCCTTGTAACTTGCACGTTTGTATTTCACAAAACTTCAACATTGGAATATAAGAATTTTCCTAAAATATATTAAAATATGGTGACGTTTCGTTCCTTGCTCCGGGAGGAAGTTGCTGTTATTTTAATTGGCCTCTTCAAAACATAATACTTTTCTTTATAGCATGGTGAGTTTAACTTAAATCGAAATCGAAGTAGCAGGAACTTTGTAAATAAAAATATGTAAATGTCCACAAAAAAAGTTGTTTTAACTAAACACTGAAAAATCAACAGAGATACTCAAAACGTTACGTAAAATAATACAACTCATCTGCATGATTTTTGTTCATTACATGTGTGAAAGGATACTTTAAGGTGCCTAGCGTAATGGTAGAGTGTTAGATTGCTGATCAGGAGACAGATATTCGATGTCCGGCAAGGTAAAGTCTTTTATCGTTTTGTTTGTTCGTATAAATATTTACTGCATTTTGCAGTTTTCAACATTTGTTGACACATTTATTTTAAATACGCACTTCACGGAAATACGTTAGAAAAGTTTGATTAGATTTTGTTTCATTATTCGCAATGCAAACACCGAAAACTCAATTATATCGATCAATCCAGTTCAATTACAGATCATTGCAATTTTCCTTAGGCGACTCGCTCTTCTCTCTTGACACCATGTGTACAACGATATTGATAATGTAGATTCGCTGGTGCGCATTGATGCTGAAGTAAGGAACAGAAACAATTAATATCTACACTCAAAAAAATTATTGTCGTTTATTGCCACCCCAAAAGATGTAATAGAACACATCTACCTCTACACCAATTCCAGTGCTGGGTAACACCAATTCTAGTGTTGGTTAACACCATCCGGGGTGTCCAACACGGTTTCTGGTGTTGGCAAACACCTCTACCGGTGTTCAGAAACATCGTTAGGAGTGTTAAAGTGCACCACTAGAAGTGTTAGGGAACACCTTCAATGGTGTTTATTAATAATACTCCTAACGGCGTTTCTGAATAACGGTAGAGGTGTTTGTCAATACCAGAAACGGTGTTGGACACCCCGGATGGTGTTAACCAACACTAGAATTAGTGTTACCCAGCACTGGAATTTGTGTAGAGGTAGAGGTGTTCTGTTACACCTTTTGGGGTGGCAATAAACACCAATATTTTTTTGAGTGTAGTAGCGACAAATAATTACTAAATTTCAAGCTGAATAGTGTACAAATTTTCTTGTATTCAATACTAGAGGATTTCTCAATGTGGGGGTTGCTACGGTACCAATAATCAGGGATAATTTTACTAGGGTCTCATTGGTAGAAACTAATGAATGTTGAAGATGTCCTTGTTATTTTTATGGTTATTAATGAAAATGAAATATGTTTATTATAGACTAGATAATTAGAAAATTTATTATTACACTCAGCAAATCAAAATCGTTGTGCTGCTACAAAGGGTAATTCTCAACTGGGAACAAAATGAACTAGACGAACTAGTTCGATTGAACCGATCTTTTCATTGAACTAGTTCTTGATGAACTGGTCTCACAAATTAACTGAACTTCCCATCCTTAGCTGAAACCGGGACACGTTTGGTGACCTAGTTGCCCGGCCAGACCCTGAACATAGATGACCGAGAGATCCGGTAACCCAGTCCAAAACCAGACCCAATTGACCCGCTGACCTGTTTTAGTCTGCTTCCCAAAACTGCAACCGTCACTGGAGTTCAAACTTTTCGTAACAGGTTTAGTGATTCTGCCAGACCCCTGTGGGGGTATCAGCCCCCAAATCCTCAATATCCCATAATTTTAAAATTTATACGATCCAAAATCTATAGAAACCGTGCAAAACTCCATTTACACTGTCCCAAGTTTGAGTTTACACCCCTCCCAAACTGAAAATCCTGGCGGAATTCCTGACCAGGATTCACTTTTTGGTGGCAATCATTGCGCAAGTTACCTAGTGCGGAGAAATATGTAGTTGTACGTCAAACGTTGTGTAACCATTTCTGTCCTAAATATCATTCTTCCAGGATAAAACAGTTTATAAAAAGTTCTATGCGGTACACTTTCCCTGTGGTCTTTTTTAATAACCAGCTATCTTTTCTTCTCTTCTTGTAGGCCTGCATCATGCACCAAGGTGCCTTCCTGGGTGCAAATTGGACAGTGCGAAGAAATCTCTCAATCGCTCGACCGCGGCCGACTAATAGAAACAGACCACAATGGAATTATCAAGTGGTACGGGGCAAAGTCACTACCAAATGTCTTTGGAATGCTTGTAAGGCCTTAACTATCGGACTACTTTTATTGCTCATTGGATGCTCCATGGCTATAATAGGTAAGTATCACAAAGAAATAGTGTTTGTTAGTGCCTTATATATATCATCTCTTGTCATATGAACGATTCGATATTAATAGGTGTATCACCTTGTTATGAATGTTGATCGTTTTTCCACACTGTATTAATTAAAAAGTGTCTTCCATACAGTGGATTGCTAATTCATCTTTAAAACTTTCTTACTACACGAATTTATAATTAAACATAAAATATGCGATTATTTATACAGATATTTTCGTTTCCTCTACTTATATGTTCCAAAGGCAAGTTTGCCCAGCACTAATATAGAAATTTAATTACTTCTTGAATTCCGGTTCGTTTCTTTTACTTGCTTTTAGATGGCAGTACTGATTGACTTTATGATATAGTACTGTATATACTGTATAGTGTATACTATCAAAAAAATCACTGACAAGTGTCTCGCGGAAGTAAGTAATTCCAGAATGAGGAATCAAAAATATTGCTAAAGTGCTCCAGTAGATCGGTCACAGTCACAGCTACAGTTTCTCGCTTCCATAATATTTTCTCCGTTTATGATTCCAACAACATATCTTCTTTTCTACGAGGACTGATTGAAAAGTTTCAAGACTGTTCCTATTTCTCTTTCCATGGCATGCGTCATGTGAATTATCTACTGGATATTTTGAAGGTCCGAACCTGCAGTGGAACAGCCGTGAACGTCATAAGTGGATTGCAGCGCTTCAAAGTAGCAAGTACAGTTTGTCATGGCGGATGAACCGTTGGACATGTCGGATGAAGAGGACGTTCGTGGGAAAATATGACAGAAGTGTGTCATTGAATTTTGTGGGAAACTCGGGAAGTGTGGAAATGAAACCTTTGAAAAAACAAGCATATGGTGGGAAATCAGTGTTTATCTCTCAGATTTATGGGTACCCACCTGGTGTACACCCATCATAATGTGGTGAGTGCGTTCGAAGGAGATGTTCAGTACAGCAGGAAGTTCGCGTAACGGTCATCTTCTGTCCGTTTCTACAGTTCAGCAACATTGCTTGAAATGGGCCTTGACAGAATATACATATATGTAAGCTGAGAATGTATCACTAGTTGAATGTTGTCGCTGTGCGTCTCAAAATTGTCGATATAAATTAGTAGCCATTTCATTTAGTTTTCTTTATTTATCTCAGGGCGTTTTGGTATGGGTTCACTCTTTGATTGAGAATATGTCTTTGGCAGGATAAGAGCAATGGTGCCCCAAGTCTACACCGTAGCGTGGGCTACCAAGTCTTTTCGTAAAACCTGCAGAGCTTTTCAGCTGCCAGGGCTAGGAAAACAAACTATTCTCCAGCTGATAAGAAGTCAAAAATAGTTTAAAGTCAAACATTATTTATTACAGAGAATTGTCTTTACACAAGGTATCTCTCTATGTGAGAGTCTCTCTCTTTTTTGAATTTTTTTTTTTTTTTTTGCTAGCTGAAGCTAGCTCCCCCAAAGGGCTACACCCTCTATCTGGGATGGGAAGTTAATGGAAGTAAGGGTTCAGTTTGAGAGGTGGAAGGTCTATGTGGTTTTAGTTTATCTTTCACTTTATTTAGTTAATTCTCATCATAGGATATTATGAGTTTACCTCATAATCATTTAGATGGTGGGAATATTAAGTAAATGAGAATGTGATGGTTCGTGAAAGGATGGATGTGAGGTGCGGTCGACGTCACAACACTTTGACACACTTAAGACAAATGATTGATAATCTTCCGGCCTAGGGGCTGCTCTAGGCCATGATGTAGACAGATGGGCCCTGTACGTTCGAAATGGTTACTGTACAATATATGACGGTGAAACATAATGAGGCGGATGCATTCGGCGAAATTGGGAGATGAATGGTTCGTCTGGGTGATCGGGAGGAAGCGTGTAATGGTATATTGTTAGAAGTGTAGAAAGTGGAGTATTTTCAGTGAACTGTATGTCGTGTTCTAATTGTGTGTGGATAATATCGGTGAAGAGTGGGTGTTGAGTGTCGAAGCGCTTACGTGTGTACCTTAAACGTAGGGATTCTAAGTGATAGAGTAGATGGGGGAATGTTAATTTAGCGTAGAGCTCTTGTGTTGGACTGGGTAGTTTAATTCGATAGGCAATGCGAAGGGCGTGTCGTTCCAGGATTTGAAGTTTGTTGTAAATGGCGGGGTTTGCGTTGATCCATGCTGTATATCCATATGTCAGAACTGGACGTAAGAATGCTTTGTAGGTATTGAGAACTGTGTGTGGTTTTAGACCCCAAGTTGTACCTGTCAGACGTTTGAGGAGGTTTATTCGGTTTTTGGCTTTACTGATGACCGTTTGGAGATGTGGGCGCCAGGTAAGGTGTTCATCGAAGGTGAGGCCTAGATATGTTACTGTTTTAGTGGGCGTAATGTTTTCATGAAGAACTGTCAGGTTTAATTTAGTAGGATTGCGTCGGATACGGGATCGTTTTTTAGGAGGTAAAAAGACGATCGTTTGTGTTTTCCGTGAGTTGATTGTAAGACCCCACTTTCTGCACCACGAGGTGAAGATGTTGATTGCTTCGTTCATGGTTCTATTGATGTGTTGGATAGTGGTGCTTAGTGCGAGAAAGGCGGTGTCATCTGCATATTGAAATAGATGTATGTTTGGAGGAAGTGGAGGGAGGTCTGCTACGTACAAAAGGTATAAGAGTGGCGATAGAGCGGATCCTTGTGGAACACCACAATGAAGAAATATGGGGTGGGAAAGGCTATTGTTGATACTAATGTAGGCTATACGAGTGGAGATGAAGGTGAAAATGAAACGGAGATATGAAACGGGTAGTTGGAAGAATTGGAGCTTGTATAAGAGTGCTCGATGCCAAACTTTATCGAATGCTTTTTCTAGGTCAAAGAGGGTAAGGCAGGAGGGGAGAGATTTATTGTAGTGGATGGTTATTTGATTTGTAAGGCGGAGTAGTTGGTCAGAAATGCTAAAGTTGGGTCGGAATCCTGCTTGGTGCAAAGGGAGGAGGTTGTGGAGTTTTAGGTGTGTATGTAGGCGGTGGACAAGGATCTTTTCCAAGGTTTTACTTAAGGTTGGAGTTAGCTGGATTGGTCGATAGGAAGAGACGGAATTGGGGGGTTTATTGGGTTTCAGGAACATTAATGTTTTTGAGGTTTTCCAATCGGGAGGGATGAAACCTGTTCGAAGGATGAATGTATAGATGGAAGCGAGGAAATTGAGGAGAATGACTGGAGATTCTTTATGATGACGGTATGTGATTTTGTCATTGCCTGGCGCTGTGTTTCTTTTGGCGGCGATGGTTTGTATGACTTCGTCCGGTGTTATAGGTAGAGTTAGAGGATGATCTGGAAGAATATGGTTGTGATTTGGTTGTAGCTGAGGGGAGGCTGTGTTGATTCTATCTGCTGGATGGTGTCGAAAAGGATTGAAAGGGATAGTGGGAGTGAAGGTTTCTTGTAAGTGGTCGGCGAAGGCGTCAGCTTTATCTTTGTCAGTGTGCAGTGCTTGGTCGTGATGCAGTAAGGGGTAATGTGGTTTAGAATATTTGCCGGTGAGTATATTAAACCGTTTCCAGTATTTTGTAGGGTGTGCCGTTTCTGCCAGAGTGTTACATGTTTTTACCCATTGTCGTAATTTGAATGCTTTTAGGTAGTTATGAACGGTTCTCTGTATCTGCCTATGTAATTTGAGAGAGTCTGGATTCCGTGTTCGTTGGTAATCTCTGTAGAGTTCTCTGGAGCGTTTGATGAGTGGGAGGTATTGTGGAGGTAGGTTGGGTCGAAAACTGTTTGCCTGGCTGGTAGGAATATATTTTTCGGAAGCTTCTTGGATAGTAGAAGTTACAGTATCGATGGCATCATGGAGTTCGATTTCTGTTTCTGGGGGGGCGAGTGTTTCTATTCGCGTTTGAATAAACTGTCGATATTGATCCCAGTCGGCGCGGTCGAAGCGTAAGATTGTTCTGAGTTGTAAATCGGATGCGTTGTTGTTATTGTTTGTTGACTGTAGTGTGAGCTTAACCGGTGCATGATCGCTGCCTATCAGATCCAGAACTTCTATTGTACATTTGGGACTAATATTCATTGATGTTATAACTACGTCAGGAGTGGTGTTAGAACATGGTCGTGTTGGTTTCGAAAGTTGGTGGATGATGCCTGTGGTTTGGAGGTTTATGAAGTCATAGAAGTCTGATTTTTCTTTGTCCGTTCTACTGTGTATATTGATATCTGCCATGATAATATAATTCTTATGGTTGTTAGAGATGTGTGTGAAAAATAAATTGGGGATAGCCTGGTGAGGTCGAATGTAGATGGTGGCAATTGTAATATATAACTGTTGATAGTATATGGTAGTAATGAGGTGTTCTGGTAATTGGGGTATACCGGGATGGTGTTGCCGATAAGCAATTTTTGGAGAGAAGCCAATTGCTATGCCTCCATTTGCTCTTTGTGCTATGTGTAGATTATCATGGCGGAGCATGTGGTACCGAGATATTTTACAGCTATCAGATGGTTTGAGGTGTGTTTCATTGAGTATGAATGCGTTGGCCTTTTCTTCCAGTAGTAGAGTTTCAAATATAGGTTTGTGAGTTTGTAGAGATCGGATGTTTAGAAATAGAAATATCAGAGCCATGAAAACATGTAACATTTGGTAGTTGGAACTAGTTGGCTTAGACTTCTGTTGATTGAGCGTTTGCATGAAAATGGGCATATGGACCTGAGTATGTAGCATTGAATGAAACATGAAGAGTTGTTTTTGCAGCATACTGGATTTGATTTAGAACGTGATGACGTTGAAACGGGTGAATATTTTGAAGTACAACTGTTATGAAGGCCAGAAATTGATCTATCGTGATAGGTTGGTACACAGAAGTTATAGGTGGAATTTCTTGAGTAGGTGCTTCGGTAGTGCGGATGGGCACTATCAGTTCTGGTTTATCTGGTTCAGGTGCAGGTCTGGCTTTGCATTTATAACTGAAAGTTGGGTGGGTTTCATTGCAGGTTGTGCATTTAGGTGGTTGTTGCATGTTAGGACAGTTTTTCGTAGGATGTGTACCGGAGCAGTAACCGCATTTGGTTTCGTTAGGACATTTGGCTGTTGGGTGAGCGTTGTACATTTGGCATTTCTCACACCTGATGGGTATCGGAGGTGGAGTGTGCGATGGTTCGACTCTGTATCGCCTTTTATAAATGTATGCACCGCGGGTGAGAAGTTCATCGATGGTCTCTTGGTTGGTAGTTAAAACCCTTATCATATATGTTGGACCGCCTGTTTTTGTTTTTATGCGTATGCATTTGGTGATTATATGTCCCTCTTGTTTCAACTCTGCTTCTACTTCTTCATCTGAAATTGTGGGTTCTACTCCGCGTACTACAACAGACAATGTTGGTTGTTTCCGTGGTGGCGGTGTTTGACGGTTGTTTTTGTTCTCTAGTCGTGTCAAGTTAGCTGTCTTTCCAAAAATTTCAAAGCTATATTTGTTTCTGATGGTGTTTGCAAAGTTCAAGTCGGTCGAGCGCAATATGATACCGTTCCGGGTCGGGATGATTCTGCTGATTCTGTCTCGATGAATGTATTTCGTCAGCTGTTGTAAGAGAAGCTTTATATTCTGGTACTTTGAATCATAGTTTGTTAGCATGAATGAATAGACTGGAATTTGTTCAGTGTTTGAAGCTGTGAGGTGTGGAAAGTCTTGTTGATTGTTGGTGTCCATTTGTCTCTCGGAGTCTGATTCTGAGTTGCTGAGAGTATGAGTCCTTTTTGTAGGAGGTGATTGAGAGATTGTGCGTTCCAAGTGCCTATGCGCCGGTGATCTAGAGCGTGAACGTGCTGACGGATTTTCCATGTTGCGTTGATGTTTTGGAACGGCTCCTAATGATGAATAGCTAGGTGGTCCGGATACAACTGTTGGAAGTCCCGAATGTTGTCCAATGATCTGTCCCTGTTCCATGGATGAGCCTGATTGTCGTATGTAATCAAAATCCGTCCGGAGGGGCAAAAGCCCGAGGAATCACTGGGGTGTGTGCAAATTAAACAAGTAGTGATGCAGAATGAGAATGATCAGTCTTTGTGCAATGACTGCTTCCTCAATCTAACTTGCACCCTCCGACACTGTGGAGTGCCGTCAGTCCCAATGAGACCGTATGTGTATTGTTCTCTCTTGTGCGTTTGCAACACAAGGTCCTCGTTAATACACTAACGAATCCCAGTTAGGCTAGGTTAAGTTATGCTTTTTTGAAACCCAACATGGTTTCTTACGTAGCTATAACATACATTCCATTGTGACAAGATTAATTTCTGATCAATGTAATAATAAGATATTACATATAATTTGCTTCAAACACTTCTTTTAATACAATATACTTATGTGCTGTTCTTTCATTATAAATTAATAATCAACCATTTGCATTTTTATATCCCCGCCTAGTTGGATTCCACATTAAAAAGTAGTGACATCTATTGGCCGCTTGCAAAACTACGTCAATACATTTAATATTAACACAACTTAAAATAACGTTTGTTCGTGGTTTCTTTTACATGTTTTACATTGATAACTTGCTTAAACAAAAATTATTTAATAATAATTAATTAATATAATTTGAAATAATATATCACAACGCGATCATATCATGTTAAGGATCTACGCAATAAGATAGGTCATATCATGCTCATGTTCATATCCTTAACGCAGTGGATGGCTTACCAGAAGGTTCCAGTGATTCACAGTAAAACGGCTCATTATTTCTCCACCAGATTTCTCCACTAGTTGTAACATTTCAGATGTTTCATTTGCATACTTCCTGAGCTTTACACAAAATTCAATCGCACACCTCTGACATATTTTTCCAGGGACGTTCTTTTCATCCGAAATGCCCAAGTGTTCATCCGTCATAACAAACTTACTTGCTACTTTGACACTGTCACCCACTTATGACGTCCATGACTCTCCCACTACAGAGTCAGACTCCTTTAGGTACGACCTTCAAAACATCCAATAGAACAAACATTAACACGACGCATACCTGAAAAGAGAAATAGAGACTGTCTTGAAATTTTTCAATCAGTCCTCGTACATATGAAAGGAGTAATCTAATAGGATTTCCCGTGACAATCACAGTATTTGACCTTGTGTCCCGGCACGAGCGGATTTAGGAGAGAGAGACCTTACTTTAAAAGCTATCGTTTACAATGAAACATTTATGGTAATTCTGAAATGACTGGGGGCAATGTCCCCATCTCCCCCCATAAATCCGCCCATGTGTCCCGGTTCCTTTAGGGGTGTTAATTGGCCCGGATTTCACCTAACGTTCCCAGAAAATTTAAATGAGCGAGAAGATGCAATATTTTTTTAATTAAATCTAACGAATACTATACGGTAAACTCACTGCTAATTATGTTAGACTTAACACCAAGATGATTCTCATTCGTTTATATGGTAATATCAAGAGACTAATAGAAGTTAAAAATTGGTAGTCAGTTCAGGTAAAATAATTTATTTCCACGCTATGAATTTCCGGTTCTGTGCCCCGGATTGGATGCGGAAAATCTGGTCATCTTAGCTAAGTAACAAATTACAATATAAAAGGCTGTAGCAGAGAACACTAAGTTGCAAATAATTAAAGCAATATTAGTTTAGAAAAATCACACCCTCATCCCATTTTTTGCCTTCCAAAATATATACTACTGTGTACATCTAGCGTTCTTCAAAGAGTTAACGTATATAAATAATAGAGACGAAAAATAAAATTGAATGTAATGCAATAAATATAAATCTTCACGTGATCAGCATAATTCAAAAATAAAAATAATGAACAACGCTATTTAAGATCTGATTTTTTAAATTTATTATTATTATTATTTTTGTACTGAGCAAGAAATTATACTTTGCACATAAAATTTATACGACATATTTCGTTGCAATATTTTCATCTTTCAATGTTCCTATTCTGCTTTGATAAATTAAAAAAATCGTCTTACAGTTTTTGTGGAAAAAAATTGTATATAAAATCGTTAAATTTCTTTAAAAAGAAATAACAAAACCAAGAAAATTGGTCAATATTTGTTAACATTGAAAATCAATGTAAGGCAGAATACGAATGTTAGAAAATAGAAACTTAGACTAGTATTTAGGCAAATTTTTAAAATTAAAATATTTTGGTATTACTTTTTATTTTTGGAGCATGTGTGGCCTTATAGATCACCCGTACTTTTAATTTTGTGGAGAGAAATCTCTGCTGGACTGTACGACGACAGAAATTTTCCAGTGTCTTGCACTCTTGTAAATTAGATTGCACGTTTATCTCATGAGCAAATTGTTCGATATAAACGCGCATTACAAAATAAGGGGAAATTATTAGATAGGAGAGTCCACTGAGCTAAGTGGAGAGAAGCAGGAGGGGGGCTTCCTCATAAGGGGATTAAAAAGCTTTCAACGCAAAAGGATTAAACTTGATGGCTTATTTTCTCTTCATCCCCGACATCCATCCCAGGCCTCATTCCGCTAATTGGTGCACACGGCACCACACAGGCGCACTACAACGTAACATAGACATCACGTTATACATACACACTCACGCACACACAAACAGATACACGGGTATAACCCCTACCTACGCACAGAGAACCAGGTTGCACCATTCCTTCTCTGGGTGAGACTCGCATAAACGCCTGTTGCTTTGTGATTACTTGTTGTTTTTGTGTGTGGTTTCTTGTGTCCCAGGTCGAATAAAAACAACCTGAATAATTCGATCGATAATTAAAGTACCGGTACATGCGAAATATTGTCAACATGCCAAAGATCAGAGAATATGAAAAGATTGTAGCATGTCAATTGTTATTAATTTCGTTTAATTTAACGAACACAAGTACCAACTGTCAATTCTGTATATGTCCAAATATTGGTTACTATAGTCATTTATGTGTTACAAAAGTTTCAGGGGCGTCAAAATTAAATGTACTTTTCCCAGATTATTATTTTCCTTGTTATTCCTTTTTCTGCTAAATTCCATCCTTTTTCTTAATATTCTTTCTTTCTTTCTTTCTTTCTTTCTTTCTTTCTTTCTTTCTTTCTTTCTTTCTTTCTTTCTTTCTTTCTTTCTTTCTTTCTTTCT
>JAGDQP010038561.1:0-18112 GCA_022664845.1 Lepisma saccharinum
ATGTCGTAAATGAGATAATAAGCATTCATATGCTAACATGAGGATTTTCTCACCCATTGTTATATAACTATTACAAAAGAACGAATAAAAATGCTTTTGCTTAGGATCAACACATTTTTTAAATGTTTCGAAAAGTTTCTATTGAACTCACGAAATATCAATACTGGAAAGTCAATTGGAACACTGTTTAAAAATAATTGGTAAAATGTATGTTAACCTGTGACGTTTACAAATTAACATTAATCGTTGCTGATTAATATAACTTCATCGAAAAATATTTGTGAATGAAGCTTATGGAGAATTAATTGTGTGCAAGAAGTTCCATTCTTTTTCAATATTACGATGATCTCTATGATGCTTATAGCTAATTGATCTTATGTAGAACCTCTCGACCGATGGAATCGATGGCGTCGTGGTTAATAAATTGAACAAGGAGACGGTTGACTTTTTACGGACACCTTTTTATTATAAAAATTCCTCTATATGTGATTAATTACAATAATTACAGTTAATTAACAAAGCGCCCGGAATATAGGCCGTATTGAGATATATGCTAGTGGTTTGTTCATCTCTTTACTTGTAGCGATATACGATTCTGATCTAGGTCAGTTTAGTAAGGGGTTAAGTGATAGATGGGATCTGACTCCAGATCAAGTCAGAGGGGATAGGAAGAGGTGACCACTTTTTCGGATTGAAGTGAAGTGATAATCCTTAGGTATCTGGTAGACCTTTTATAGGTCTTTCCAGCTCTTCTTGTAGGAGTGACTTCAGTAACTCTAAGTTTCTCCACTTGAAGTCGGTGTCTTCTGCTACATTTTATCGTTTACGTAGACACTATTTGTCTGTGTTTACGTTTATTTATTTGCATAGTGTAGCGTGTGTTCTATTGATACACATCCTATTACACTCCCCCCATATCTAGGGATTTACTTCTTTTCGGAGTGTTAATCGCTATTGGAATATTCACTTATTGTAGCACTTATATTTTGTACTCATTTTTACATTTATTGTATTAACATTTTGGAGATAAAGAAAATAGTGTGACTTAACTTCCCAAAGCAGGATCAGCTCGTTGAGCATCATTCCCTAAGTGGGGCTAAGCCTTTTTTTTGTCTTGCATTGATTCACATAATATAAATACACCAAATAACTAATTGTGTATCCACTTTCCTTTCTGGTGTTGATTGTGGTGATTTCACTGCTGCTTTGGGGGTAAACTATGTCGTTGGTGTTGTTGGCGGGCTCACTTTGAATGCGAATGGACTCCAAGAGGAAGATGTTGTTGGTTCCATGGTTGTTCTCAGCTTCTTCCTCTTGCGTTTTGGTTTTTTGTAGGCTATCAAACTGACTTTGCACACGATATAAAACACAGAAAGAAACACTATATTTATGAAAAATAACACTATTAATCAGACGGGAAGAATGACTGTATTCATCTGAAATGATAGAGTTTTATGATTCCTGTTTAGTTTTCATCCTTCGGTAAAGACAATACAAAATTAAAGTAATGAAAGTTAATAGCACTATTAATGTTAGAATTAAGATTTTTGTTAGCCATGACATTATATAATCATTACATGACAAATGCAGATCTTGAAATTTGCTGGGTAAGTTGTCCTTTTTATGCTTCAATAAATTATCTAGACTATCGATTATCTTTTACAGAGTTTGGAAAGGTGAGGGAAATTTTGTGTTATATTTCTTCGGCAGGTTATAGTACTTTACTTGTAATCCACTTATATGTCTACTTGGTAGCAGTAAAACGTTTGTTGAAATAACATCAAATTCTTCATATAAAAGTAATACGTATACGGAATTGTTTTATTATTTTGCATTTTTATTTATCCATGACCGTTCAGTAAGTTTATTTCATTTTTTGTTGCTATATGAAATCCTGACGGTGTATAGATGTAAAACGATTCCTGATTTGATGATTGAGGTTAGATTTGACAATTTGATGAGTTATTTCGAAAAACTAATTCGTATATGCGTTTTAGGTTGTGATTGAATTTTACAAATCGTAAACATTTGTTGCTGTGTGCATAATGATGTGTCGATTTCGAAGATATAATTTTCTGTTTTAATTGTGTATTTTGGTAAGGTAAGCCATTTGGTTTCAAATGCGCCGAATCGGATAAGAAGCCGTTATTAAACACTTTGTATAAAATGTCATAATTACTTTGGCCTATTATTGGTACCTGAATGATAAGATCCAAGTTCGCTGATGCCGAATCAAAGGTTAATTAAGAAACTTTTTGATGATCGATAAAAATTTCCTAAATCATCTTGTAGGATTGAATTTCGGAGCCTTGGATTTTTATTTATGATTTCTCTTGCCAACATTGGTTTGATTAATACATCTGAGATAGTATTTTCCAATATGCTTTGTACTATATTGTAAAAATGTTGTTTAGCCCTTGGAAATTTAAAAGTGCTATGAGAAATCGTTCATTCGCCGCCACTCAACACAATAATTTTATAATTTCACTGTGTACGTAGAAATATTTTTTTCAAACAGCTATTGTTACGTTTTCGACTAGATGTGTTAATTTATTATTATCTTCTTATATGTTTTGGATTTGTTAATTTAGGTAGCTTCTCTGTTTTTGCATCTGGTAGATTATTTCAATTTTTGGACTTCATAAAGCGAGTAACTACTCATACCGAAGTTTATTAAACCTGATATAATGAAAACATCATGCGCATTTGTCGTGTTGCTGTATGCCTTTGAAAGTCATTTGGTATAATTTAGGAGATTTTATTCACAAATTGGCGCTCTCTTTCATGAAGAGTTGTAAGTAGGTGTTCGTATCCACTGCATGATTCGTTTTGTATATGTACTGCGCTGAAATCCAGATGGAGTCGATATGTAATGAATTCAACGTCCTCATATTATATGATCGGCTTATGTTTGATATAGAAAAGCCATATTGCTTGAAAACCATTTCATCACAGTTGCTGTGCTGCATACGTTCTACTGCCGTCAGAATAAAAATTGCTGAGATCCATAGTCTAGTAGATCGTTCCATGGTTCAATGATTCTTACTAGGAAGGAGAAGAAAAAATGCTGAGTTGTAATTTTGTTGCTTTTACATTGACTCTTGGTTTATCGTCTTTTGTCCTAATACATGAGTTACAATGAGTTTTGATTGATTCAGGTTATCTGGTTTCTCGTGAAATTCTTTAATTCTATCCACAGAAATAAGTTAAATTTCTTGTCTAAACTGTGGATGAAACTTTACCAAATATTGATTATTGTTTTTCTTTTGTACAATAGCACAAAGCCCGACAAATTTCCTAGTAAAGTGTTCTGGCAAATTGGGAAACCTGTAGGGAAAATAGACTACCCTCTGGTTCTCCTGAGACGATATTTGAGATTTATGTGCATCATAATATTTCTTCTGTTTCATTTTGATTTTTGCAATTTGTCGGTCATTTTCTGACTTATGTCATTAACCTTTACCCGTGTGAATTGTAAACTATGTTTGATACCATACTGTGCACCTTTGATAGTTCTCGGTTTATGTATCCGTTCATGATAAAATATGGGCTAAACCCAATATTTGTCGATATTTGTGGATTTATCGAGAAAACATAGTAGGGTACGTATTTCTCCTAAGATTTCATATCATTTTGTACATAAAATTTGAGTATTGACTGAAGAGTGTTTTGAGTAACCTCAAATATTCTAGTCCCAGAATGAGAATAGCTTAGATTCAATCCCGGCTCGAATCTGTACTTTTCTGCCATCTCGCGTGGTGCTGTACTGGAATGTACTAGATGTTTATCTAGTAGCAAAGAGTTGAAACATTCGTACTTAAGTATTATGTTCTAGGAAATATATTATTGATTGCGTTGTCATTGAATCAACTATCTTTGTTATTACGAGGCGCGGCGTAATTTCTACTGCAATGTTGACAAATTTTCTAACGTTTCCTTCAGCAACGGTAGGTCCCAATGTATCAAATATGGATTGATCACCTAATGCTCCTACTGGATGATGCAAAAGTTCACCTTGTGGATTCCCGGGAATACTTCATAGCGCTGACATTCGTTACAGCGTTATAACTAGTAAGCTAATGTTGCTTTTAAAGATGGTACATAGTATTTTGATAATCATGTCCTGTGTAATTTAGCTAGGGCAGGGTGTCCAGCACTTGGTTTCTTGTGTACATTATCAAACTATTGCGAGATCATACTTTTAGGTATGCATAACAAAAAATTTCACCTAATTCTGGGTGTTTTCTTTTACGGTTCAGCACACCATCCTTTAAAAATGATACTTTACAGCCCGTATTGTTTCTGTATCTTCTGGGTGCTGTCCCTCTAATGCTGCAAATGTTTGCGTATGTTGGGTCTTTTTCTGCTCTTGTCTTAGTTGTTATTGGAAATAATTTGTTCTGTTGCGAGCAAACTGTCTTCTAATGCAATGGAACGGAATACAAGTTGGTTTTCTGATGTCTTTACATCATCTGTCACTTTCTCTCTGTTGGTAGCAAGTGTTTCCTTGCTTTCTTCTTATTATTATTTTTGTTTCTTGATGTCTTCTTATTTTCCAATCTGCTGAAAATATCTGCGGGCATTTCGGTATCTTTCTTGTGCTTTACTTCAAAGATAAAATCTGACAGGTAGATTCGGTAGCGTGTGTACTTACCAAATTTATCGTTCTGTGTTTATAAGGTAGGTAAGCTTTTATTGTCGTATAGACGGTGAACCTATGGTTAAGAAGGTAGAATTTAAAATTACGAATAACGTAGATTATCGCAGATAATTCTTTATTCCACGTGCTGTACCAGGTTCCCGTCTTTGTTAGTCTTCTTGAAGAGTATGATATTATTTTCTCCTCGTTTTGTTTCTGGATTATAGCACGTAATAAGTCCCCCTTATTGGTATGTAGAGGCATCTGTATACACCCTTATCTGTGCTTTGGGATCAAAATGATGAAGTGATGGAGCATTTATTATGTCCAATTTTATTTGCTCAAAGAGTGAATCCAATGATTGATATCATTTAAACTTTGATTTCTTCGTCAATAATCTTTGGAAGGGTTCAATTCGGTCTATGTGCGAACGCATAAACGAGCACAGGCCTACAAAGCCTCTAAGCTGTCTTTTTGTTCTTGGTTTTTGAAAATTTTGTATGTTCTTAACTATCTTTGGTGAAATTGATATACTATCTGCGCTAAATTTAAAACGTAGAGAGGGGAATAGAAGAGCTGTAATTTTCGAAGTGCGGCACGAAAATTGTGCTTGCGTATTCGTCGGAGCAGAAATTCACCTCGAAAGTAGTATATTTTTGGCTCTTCTTATCCAATAACATTTGATAGTAAGATTGGCTAATATGTACAGTTGAGATCAGTTTCTTTCCCTTCGGACTAGATAATACTTCTTCCGCTGAGGGAAATGGTATTGCCAAATATTTTGTATATTAAAGGTTATTAAATTTAAGACCAATCTGAAATCTTGTGAGTTTGGTTTACGAACTACGAGCCTAGGGGAAAAAGAGCTAGAAAATGTTTCTTTTATAATCCCTACCTTTTCTAATTGTTCTAGCTGGACGTCTATCTGCTTCCTAATTTCCAACGGAATTGGTGGTGATCTAGCGTGAAAAGCCGTTTCTTTGTCCACTCGTATCTTGTATATGTAACCTTTAAAGTAGCTGACGTCTGATAAACTGTAGACAAAGACGTCTCATATTCATACAATAGTCTGGCTATTTGATTTCTGGTATTCACTGAAAGTTCTGGATTAATATTAAACAATAAAAAATCAAAAAGTTTTTCAGTGTATTCTAATCTCGCCTCTATTTCCTGTTTAGAGCGGTACTGATATATGTTATCGCGTTCTGTCTTATGTTTCTCAATGTGTAGAGAAATTTCTTGTGCCGTTTCTTCAATATATGCTATTTTAGAATTTTTGTGTAGGCCAATTTTATTTCTTGTTGGATTTACTACTAAAATGATTGGGTTGGGTTCAGGCTCTTCTTTAGAGAAGTCAAGGATAGGTTCTTGCGTAGTCCAGAGAGGTAACGTTAGCGTACTGGAATTTTGTGGGTTGGTTATTTGATTAGATATCTGAGTATATCTAGGATAATTTGGTTGTTGTCTATAATTTTGTTTGTAAGACAAATTTTGAAGATTTGAATTTTGTATACTAAAGCTTGGATTTTGAGGATAGGCTCGAGTCCTATGTAGATTATGAATTACTTGACTGAGTTTTTAACTCTTCTAAGTTTTGGAAAGCTGTACTTTCTCTACATAGTCTCTTATCCTCATTAAATCCTGAGATTTCTCCAGGACTTGCAGATTAGTTTGTAGTTCCTGCTCTGTATCGTATTTCTCTAGGGAAATTTCTTTGTAGTCCCAAGATAAGTAATTGACTTTGACCTCTTCTGTACATTTTGGAATATTATACCTAAAGTTTTCTAATTTTTCGGAGAAAGTATGGGTCTATGGATTCTTCTGAGTATTGCTGTACCAGATTAATTTCCATTTCCGCGTTATACTGAGGAAGTCTAGGTCGACTTAGGCTAACTAATTTCTCCTTTAGTTTATGATACGTTATTTCTGCCAATTGATTTAGTGATTGTAATTGAAAAATTAGATCCAAGGCAACATTCTGGAAATACATTGGAAGAATCTCAACCTTTTTCTCGCTTGTCCAACCTTGCAAAGTGGCTAGGTGTTCAAACAGCATGAAGAAGCGGTCGGGATCTTCATTTATTGTTCTCGAATATTTTGTTAAATGAGACAAATTGAAAGAAGATTTTGCAGCTATTTTTTGTTCTTCCTCGGAGCTACTTTCTTTATCCGAACTATCTTTTCCTATCCTTGCACCGGATCGAGTTCCAGGCATTTAATCATAAAATTCGGCATTTGATTAACTCTGCTAAAGACAACTAATATCTCATAATTTATTGAAACATAAATTTATTTTTCTATGAATCCGTCCTCCTAGTTGGTAGTTCAGTCCTCCTGGTTAGTATCCAATGCTAAAGTTGTTTCCAATTCCTGGGGTGGGTCCAAAATATCCAAATATGCTATCCAAGGGTGGGTTATCAAAATGAAAATTTCGAGAAAGTTGTAAATCCAAGGTACTGTCACTGTCTCACTGCCCAATTTTGAATGCACTTTTTCACTTTTCAAGTGGTAATTGTCCACTTTATAAAACTTATTTAGATGTTGTATTGACGTAATATTATTAATCACGTTTATAGATTCGTAATGGAAGTAATTTATAACGAGGCCCGAGCGTCTATCACCTCGTAATGACGTGATAAAACTTTCAAAAGCCCGAGCGATCTGCACCATGCAATGACGTGATAATACTTTTATAGGCCCGAGCGAACTCCACCACGCAATGATCTTATGATGCTTATAGCTAATAGATCTTAGGTAGAGCCTTTCGGCCGTTGGCATCTATGGCTTCGTTGTTAATAAATAAGAACAAGGAGACGGTTGACTTTTTACCGACACCTTTTTATTATAAAAGTTCCTCTATATGCGATCAATTACAATAATTACAGTTAATTAATACAGCGCCTGGAACATAGGCTGTATTGAGATATATGCTAGTGGTTCACCTCTTTACTTGTAGCGATATACGATTGTGATCTAGGTCAGTTTCGTAAGGAGTTAAGTAATAGATGGGATCTGACTCCAGACCAAGTCAGAGAGGATAAGGTATTCCGACTCCAAACCAAGTCGGCGGTAGAGGTTGGGGCTCTGACTCCAGATCAAGTCAGTGGGGATAGGAAGAGGTGACCACTTTTTCGGAATGAAGTGAAGTGATAATTCTTAGGTGTCTGGTGGACCTTTTATAGGTCTTTCCAGCTTTTCTTGTAGGTGTGACTTCAGTAACTCTAAGTTTCTCCACTTGAAGACGGTGTCTTCTGCTACAATTTATCGTTTACGTAGACACTATTTGTCTGTGTTTACGTTTATTTGTTTACATTGTGTGGCGTGTGTTCCATCGACACACATCGTATTACAGTATTACTTTCCTTCCTTTGTTCTAGCAAAAATGTAGACTTGGTCCTCGAATGCTTAGGCCTACTTAGGGCAAATGCAAAATTTGTCTACCTCATCCTGTGACCAAGGAACAAATAATTGATTTTGGAAAGTATTGTAAGGAACGGTTTCTACTACTCGCTAGTATGAAACTGTTCACTTGAAACTTTCTTAAATCCGCAATGCTAGTCAATTTACCTTGTGCCTCACTTTTGTTTCACCTCAGTATTAGAATGTACTTGTGGATTCTTGTCACGAAAGGAAATAAGCTCAAAATTTTCCTCCAGTAAGACTGATTCTTTTTTGTTGTGTCCTACAGCTACGCGAAGTGAAATGTTGAGCAGGATATACTTAAATCTTCTGAATTAAAAAGCTCTATTAGATCATAGCATTTGTGGGTAAGGAGTGATTCGTTGCGAATACGTTCGAAATTAAACCCCCTAATTGTCTGTAACTGCATACAAGCTCATTATAGATAACAACCATTAAATACACAGCCCAACAAAATAATATAATTAGGAAACAATAGCACAATATGTTTACAAGCGCAAAGAGCAAAACATTAGAAAACCAAAACGCCATTTTGAATTTCTTGCCAAAGCTTGAAACAAAAAAGTGTCCTTTAAATTAATAGTTAATTTAAGTCCAATTCATTAGCATTGAATCTACCATCTTTTGAATACAAAATATAACTTTCAACTGGTTAAAATATATTATATTAACATCATATTGTAGGTGCAATTTAACTAATAATGGAGGAAGCACAGCATATCACTATCAAATCAACCAATTTCCTGTTGGAAGGCAACCATAAACTATATCGTTGCAAGATGTTGCTTCTCTTAGCGCAGTAAATCAGGCTATCAACTCAACCATAAGTTACAACATTACTTGTTTTCTGCCGTCTTCGCCATATCTCTTAGGATGTGTTTCGTTGTCTTCAAGAAAGAAATATTGAAATATTTCCAAAACCCTCCCTACTCACTAGATATTGTTCCCAGTGACTTGTCTCTCAACCTGAAGACTTCATTGTGGAATAATGTTTTTACATCCCTAACTACAGTATATTAGGAATTTCATGTTTTCAGTATCTAAAGCACACTCCAGAAAAATGGCTTCACTAACTATCGGACAAATTAGCAAAATACTAATTTCAATGTGCGACCATGAACGGAGATCGACTAGAATATCGAATTATTGCTTTGAAGTAAAAAATCTTATTGGGATTTCTTTACTTCATTGACATCTTTGCACGTGTTTAGTATCATTTAAGATGACTAGTTATAAATTGATACAATTAAGAAAATACTCAATACGTATCAGTACCACACATAGTAAGTACTATCTAAGACTTTACGCAGTACTTAGAATGTGTGACGTAACGTCTAAGTTTTATTCACGTAATCTTGTTCATTAATGTTTTGTTGTAAGAGCTATTAATTCAGTTCAGTGCAACAAATTTGATCCTTGGCACCAACTTAAAAAAAGAAGCTAAAATTGAATTGCAAATAATTAATTTTTCTAGCAAATAACGACATCCTCATGCGACTACGGGATAATGTAGTGAAAAACTTAAAAGATAAAAATAGCGAAATTTGGTTGAATTGCTTCACATTTTGTACGTCAAAAATACGAAGTGAAGGAGTTACCTTTACCTTCAATTTGCAAATGTCAGCTTATTTTATAAGACTACTTCTATACTGATGTTAGCGAGAATTCGAATGCTTAACAGGGTTACCAACTACAGCATAATAATACAAAACATATTTTAAAAAATGTTTATAAATAGGGGAATTTTGAACATTCTGCCATCTTTGCTGCGTTCAAGAAACAAAAAAGTAATAGGCTATGTGATGGAAGTTATACAAAATACTATGACCAGAAAACTGAACAACAAAATACAGGAAAATACTCAAGTGCGGTACTTGGTGGTATAACATGGGTTGAAGTTCTTTAATGATCTTCCGATCTTTAATGTAAATTTTAATGTTCAAGTGGTATTAAAGTTTTTGGAAAGAATGTTTTTCCTATACTGAATTTCACTTTAAATCAGAATAAATTTTCGAAAGTATTAAAGACTTACTAATTTAAGTGACAAATACTTATTTATTCATTCAACCTGAAATCACTCATTGTTGATCTTATGACTATTTTATACAATTTTCAATTCTTACATGCGAGTTCCTACATGCATATAGATGTTAGTATAATATTTTTAAAAAATATTATGCTGTTAGTTTTTCATGGTCAGCTGTGGTTTCAATTTAAACACTTTTCTTTCAGGAAATCTTAAATATCTCAAACATTAAAACAGTTAGATCACTGAAACAGAAATAATTTAATTTTGCTGAAAATGAGCTTTACTGTGGATTTAGAGGTATTATGATCGCTCTACATCAGGGATCCCGGATTTAGACATGTTGCTTTGTAGTGGACAAACCGTGTGCGTGGGTATTCTTGGGGTCCTTCCGTTTACTCCCACTTTCTTCATTCTACCAATTCTCTCATCATCATCCATCGGTTTGAGTCAAAGTTGCGTAAAGCTTTTGAAAATTCAAATTCATTTTATAAACCCAGTTTAAAATATATTTAAAATTAATGGACAAATGGCAATCACGAATGGTAGATTAGAGAATGGGCTAGATAATATTTAAGAATATCTATCAAATGAACTAATCCATAATTTAAAGATTTTTGTTGTTGATAAGAAATTTGAAAAACTGGGCTATGTTGTCTTACGTTACGGACCTCCAAATATCTCGCCTAAAAGAATTAGTTTCAAAGTTTGAAACAGTTCTTGCATAAATGTTAGTAAGTATTAGATGGGTAGCGTTTAAAATTTCAACATAGTTCTTGATTTGTTCGGTATTTAAAAAAAATAAAAATAGGAGATGTGAGTAGTAAGGTATGTTAAGATGATGGATCGTAAAATATTACTTTAAAGGAATTTTTTATCATACGATTGGCTTATTCGTGCTTTGTATATAAGTTTGTTTTTAAGTGATTTTATAGAAGAAAAGCTATGAACTTCAACAAAAAAGAGAACATTATAAAAAAAACTTACGTGATAGTATAATAATACCATTTGTATTTTCTCTTTCGATTTTTCTTATATATTTTGTTTTGTGAGATATAAATGGCGTATTTGAGATTAAATAGATTAAAATGAATGTGGGAATTAATCAGGATATGTAATAGCAGAATCCCAAGTACCCCTTATGAAATGCACGTAGTGAAATGCATAAAATCATACGACAAATATATGAAAATAGAATAGAAAAATATATAAAATCTTAAATCCAGGGGGTGGGGAGGGAGAAAGTGCCTCCCTTGGTCGTGTCAAGAAACTCGTAAATATACCGTTCTAAGTGCAGATATATCAAATTCAAGACTTTCCTAATTGATTTTCAGCGAGACACCAAATAATACTATACTACAAGTAATGTTTGGGGAAGGGCGTAAGCGTAGTGCTGTTACCGCTCATACAATTAATTTTATCTTATCTTATCTTTATCTACAAGTAATGTTGAAAGATATTTCTCAGCATACCTAAAAGCCCTAACATAAAATTCAAAATTCGATTTCTCAGTATATTTTTCAGAGCAATATTATATGTATTACTGTGACTCAGTTTAAAAAATCTAAAATTGAAAATGTTTAAATTGAATTGAATATTATAATCATCCGCATGCCTGAGAGCACGTGCCCCCACTCAAGATGTAAACAAACAAAAAAGTGTGTACTACGCTATGTAAACAAATGTGTGTACTACAAGCAACGTAAGCAAATAGTTAATGACACAAACCATCGTAGAAACAGACAACAACAACCATAGATGGAGTTGGTGTCGCAGCTAGATAGAGCCAGCACAACTGAAGGAGGGACTTAGAGGACCACTCCCAAAAAGATCTATAAATATCAAAACATCTAGGCTACCAGGATCACTCATCGCCTGCTTTAGCTATCTTGCATCGTCTGGGAGGTCACCTCTCTCTACCTTCCTGCTTATCGGCTGCAACGGGTCGGAGCAATCCTTTATACACATGTTTGCAACGGAATTGGTATGAATTCTTCCTTACCTGACACACACATGTTTGCAACGGAACTGGTATGAATCCTTCCTTACCTGACACACACATGTTTGCAACGGAACTGGTGTGTCCCCTTTGAACCGCAAATCTGTACACACGACTGCAACGGGTCTGTTACATCCTTCGACACAACAATTGCAACAGACTGGTGTCGACTCTTGCTTATTCACACCCTGTACACACGGCTGCAACGGGCCTGGTACATCCTTGGGCATATCAGTTGCAACGGACTGGTACCCGTTCCGTTCTGCATATCAGTTGCAACGGACTGGTGCCCGTTCCTTCCTGCATATCAGTTGCAACGGACTGGTGCAGGACTCGAACCTACTTCTCTGAAGATTGATCACCAAAGAAGAATAAGGCCTGGTTTCTATAAACTCATTACACTCTCGGGATCGGGACGCTCATTTTATTAACTTGTATCGCACTTGTATAGTTTTTGTAGGAAACTGGTTCTGGGATAAAATCAATTCCGTGTACCCTTTTGTTCTACCTACCAGGCACTATAGCGTTCTTAAGGAAATTACGGTAATCCTAAGGAATATTACAATATGCTTAAAATTTTCTTGACCCAAAGTTTAAGAATTTCTCCAAGGGTCCCATATATGATTTTTAACCCTACATACAGTACTGACAATTTTCAATAAGGTTTTCATCATTGTTGAGAAAAAAGATAAATTTCTAAGGTGTGACTTTCTTCTGTATATAGACTTCGCATTAACATATAAATACATAGTAAAATTTGGAATTATATAGAATTTACTTATATATAGCTTAAAAACTGAGTTAAATAAACATTAAATTAATTCTTAGGTATAATTTCAACACGAATAAGTTAACCTAGAGCAATGGTAATATTTTAATAAACTATAGAAGCAACAGCTTCGGTAATCTAAGAGCTTAAGGATTTCTGTGGAAAAAGCGAAAAAATATTTTAAATTGTTATGCAACCAGGGCCGGATTTATATGTCTAGGCGCCCTAGGCCCATGACTTCCAGCGCCCCCGCCCCTCAACCCTCACCACTTCCGCCCTTCTCCCCTTCCTACCCTCACATTATGACAAATGGCTCTCCTCCGTCTTCTAGCCATTAATAATAATTATTTAACTCTGGAGATGTGGTTATTTACAAAATACGTTTCAATAATATTATAACGATAAAATAATTTCATTAAATATAATGAGCAATTTTAATTAAATTACTGTAGGCTACTTGTTGAAAATATGTTAATTTTCACTGAACAAGAAGGTAATACAAACTATTTTTGAATTTTATTATTTACAATATTGTTATTACATTTCGTTCATGGCTTTAAAAGGAATCTTAGCTTCAGCCATTTTTGGGTTCTATTTTTTCTAACATCACAAATGGCACATTGCTGTTTCGTGATAGATTTACAGTTATAACAATTAGAAACTCTAAAATTTCCTAAATACCGTTATAAAACTTTTAAGAAAAGATCTAAAAAATAACTATTGCAATCACAATACAAAACACTAAAATTTCCTAAATACATTTATAAAGTATTATAGAGGAAAAAATAAAAAAAATATCAATTACAATACAAAACGAAGTTTTCTAGATATATTTATAAATTTTAAAAACAATCTAAAAATTAACAATTACAATACAAAACACTAAAATTTCTAAATACATTTATAAAGTTTAAGAAATCTAAAAATTAAAATTACATTACAGAACACAAAGCACACAAGACACTTATGTCATATAAGGATATACAAGAACACTTTAAAGTAAATTAAAGAATGGTAAAGTCATATTATCTCTTCGCTATTTAGCATTTATTGATTCATCCACTTTCCCAGTTCTCTTTATGTAGGAAAAAAGAAATGTAGATTTACAGAATTGAACTCTGCTATGTACCAGTATACCAGTATCTGTTAGTCAGTATATCGGTCCACCTGCCAATACGTCGCCCCGAAGAACTAGCAAGTTCAAAGTTAAAAAGATCTCTAAGAATGGACAAAAGCGGCACTACAAACTCATTAACTACTTTGAATATGTGGGCAGCTCTTTGAATTTTAAATAGCATCTCCGGGAATATTCATCTCCTGAAGATATAAAGTCAAGTTAGGGAGAAAATGTTTCTTCTGTCATAAAAGACACGTTAAGATATTTTTAAAATTTGTAAGGGAGGGCAGCGGCCGGTATCTTAGTTAAGGTACCATTCTGACGTTTGTCTGGTGAAACTGAAGGAAACTAAAGGGAAATGGCAGTCAGGACGATTGGCAGCAGGATTCGAGCGAACGGTCCATTGCGGACCCGAAAAGACACTTTAGTATCCTCATATAAAGAAATTAGCATAAATTACGCCTTCATGCATACTTAACACAAAGTATTTTTGTCCATTAGCAGAGATATAAATGACAGACAGCGACGCCCTATATATTACATAGACTAAAAAAAAAAGTTTTTAAAGACATAGTTTTCTTAAACAATTCCTACTAAAAGTAGAAAATAATTTTGTTTATGCCTGACTAAAATGAAAAGCATAGGGGCGCTCTCTCATATACAGTCACTTCATAAATTCTTCAATTGGTGCATCCCATGCCTGTCTTTTTAAAAGTCATGCATGAACAAAATTATTTTTTACTTTTTAGTACGAATTGTTTAAGAAAAGCATGTACAGTATTTAAAAAGTTATTTTATTATTTTTTAAACCCAAAAATGTTCTGCAATCAGTCAAACGCCAAATCGTTGCAGTCTAGGTATGCGTAATATTAAAAAAAATGCTTGTAAATTATATAAATATATAGAAATATAAGAAATTAACAATGGAATATTGTGTTGTCACCGGACTTACGCCACTGTGCAAAATTTCATCATTGTATGACGTTGGGAAATGAGTTATATTAACGTTCTAAAATTTGAGGACACCACGAACCATTGTGTACTAAAGAAAAGAATGTAATAATGATTGTTGGTGTGTACATGAACAAAAATGCGAATAAATAATGTTCTAATATAAGCTCTAATCTTTGTTGTACTATTTCTAATGTAAATTAACCTATCTTTAAATTACCTGAAGTCCGTTATTTACGATGGGGTGAGGAGGTTCAGAGGTGACAGTGTTTGGTGCTCTCTCTTAATGTTTTTTTTCTTCTAAATATTGTTCTCGTCTCGGGTTTTAAATAACAAATTCTAATTTTTCCTTCTAAAGTGCGCCCCTGAGAAAGTTGCTCCCCTAGGCCCGGTCCTAGTGGGCCTATGCATAAATCCGGCCCTTTATACAACAGTTAAAAAATTGGTTATTTCTCGTTACAGTATTTACATTGTGCTCTGGAAAGACACATTTGCAAACGTTACAGAAAGCAAGTAACAAAATACGCTTGTTCCATCTAGTGACTGTTTAGTTGCTTATTTCTGTTAACATTATGGGTTGAAAAATACTATAATTGAAATTATTAACAGCATTTTAGTACACAGTATATAAGCATTATCCACCGAAATCTGTATATGTATCAAAATGTGCCATACAGCGGTATTCAAGCGCATGCTATATATAATATATAAACTTTTTGTTCAGTGAATTTTCAAAACATTAACCACAATTAGAAAGAGAAATACTGTACAATGTTTTGAAAGGGGAAATAAAGAGAAAATCCACGAGATATACAAAGAAAGGTTTCACCTTTCTTCTCAAAAGTTTACAAGAAGTGTCTTATCACACAAATTTCACAAATAACTGATGACAAAAGCTATCCTAATGGGTTCTAAAAACTTTCGAATCTGTTATAGTTTTAGAAGTTTCTGACATATTCAAGAAAATGGTACTGGAATGTTCGGGAAACGTACAGAATTAAATTATTAAAAAGAAAAAGAAAATTGTTCTAGAATATTCTTGAAAATTCAAGTATTCTTCAGAACTTTTAATCCATCCATATATATAACATATCTAGATTTATTATATATCCCAGTTCAATAAATAATTTAGTTGTGTGAATACTATTAAAAGTGACCTCTGGGTGACCGAGAGGTTAGAGCACTCGCTTTCAGTACGCGTGATCACGGGTTCAAATCACGCCGGAGTGAATTGAATTTAGTGGTTCGGAGCCCACTTTACGAAAAATTGTAAATCCCGTTCTGAGAAACTCACCAGCTCGTTTATGACGTCAATAACAATTCACTTTTGAAATTATAGTGGAGTTGCGGTCCATGTGTCAGTAACGTACCAAACGACAAATTTTGAACATCTTGAATAGTCTTTGCAGCAAAAATCGGTAGCGATGAGTGGCTTCTATGTTTCTGAGTTATCAAGAACATGAGGACATTATATACTGTGAGTATGTTATTTGGTTAAAAGACGTAACGTCAAGGCAACGTAAAAGGCATGATATCAAGGATAAATACAACAATTACGCTTTTAGTATAACAATTTTAGCCATTATAGGTTGGCAACACTGACAGACAGGCTCAATTCAGGATGGTAGAGAGAATTAAATTGTTTTATTTGTTTCCGGGATTGTACGCATTTTCACAGCATGTGTTTGGAGAAGTAATATCAGAAATGTCATTTGTTTTAATTTATGTCTTAGCGTTTCAATTAAATGGAAAAAACAAGACAACGCACGTACCAAGAGGATAGAGCAATTTTCTAGAATGTACTAAGAATATTAACGGAATTCAGCAAATGAAAAAAAAAATAAAGGAATAAAGTGATTAAGTGCAAACCATTTATCATGATTTTCTGTCACAAATAGTGTAGCGTTAAAGTATCAATTTATGAGAGGATAACATGTTATCATTTTCTTTCCTGTACTTACCGCATCAACTTTCAGCTCTAATTATTGTAAAGTTAAATAAATCTGAAATATCTCTCACTATAGTTAGACTGTAAAAAATATACAGGGTGTTCTAAAAGGTATCCAAAGGAGTATTTCATGGGGATATAACAACAAAAATGTTTCATAACTGAAAAAGTATATAGAAAGTATATTAGGCAACTTTTGTGACATTAATTAACTAATACACCAATTATTATTATTATTATTATTATTATTAATATACAGGGTCGACTGCAAAAATACTTGACATACTAACTATATGGTTTCTGGAACGCGCAAGTTTATTGCCGCAGTAAAGAATATTACACCATTGGATCCTATCCTGAACAAGACCATATGCCACGTTTTCATGACGAACTATCGAAGATCCCTTCTATTTTTCTCCTACCAAAAATAGATCTCCAACAATATCCATTGGATAGACGTCTTCGCTCTATCCAATGGCCTGGCCTCTTTCCCTCCGGCTGACTAACCACATTGGAATATAATCTTCGTTTTTTCCCCATCCGAGTTACATGACCTGCCCATCTTGATCGCTATAATGTTATTATTCTTACGATATTGGCTGAAGCTTCTGTCAAGTTCTTTACTATGTAGTCTCTTCCATTCTCCGGTTGTCTCGCCTTGACCTCATTCTTAATTATATTTTAATTTCCTTTATTCTCTGCCTTTTCGGATTATCACATGTAAAAAAAAAATTTAAAAAATGCGGAAGCTGAAAAAAGTAATTTTAACAAAAATGGAAAATAATTTATGTCCAAAAGACCATGTTAGTGCCATACAGTTCCAACATTAAAGCTCAGGATGCTACGTTTCCAATACCTATCCCAAGAAGAGTGAATTCCGAGGGACGTCACCTCTCATAGGTGTGGCGGGTTTAGGTTATAGGTTTCTATACAGACCACATAATGATTTCTGGACAAAACTAAACATTTATTTAAAATACACTGGTAATCATGAATCTTCAAGTGCGAGTTTCACCGTAACCAGCAACAATCACAGCACCTGTAATTTAATCGTCTAATAATATTGGCATTTTTGACAAACAAGAAACAATTGAATGTGAAAAATTTTATAACGTGAATCATTGTACGCGTGCAATCAATTATCTAGCTTCGGTTCTCAGACAGAAGTCGTTCTCTGTTTCTTTAACATAACAACTGCCCTGCTCAAGGATTCTCACACATGTCTAAAACTTTGAGTCTCTAC
>JAGDQP010038562.1:0-18112 GCA_022664845.1 Lepisma saccharinum
CAGCAATCCAGGCTGTTAGTCCGTAGGTCAAGACAGGTCTTAAGAATACTTTGTAAGTGTTAAGTATGGTTTGTGCTTGGAGTCCCCATGTGGTTCCAGTAAGTCTTTTCAGGAGGTTGAGGCGGTTTCGTGCTTTCGAAATGATCTTGTTCAAGTGCGGTTTCCATGCCAGATGGTGATCGATGATGAGGCCTAGGTACGTAACTGTTTTGGAGGGTTTAATTGGGTTACCGTGTATTTTTAGATCCAGCAGTGAACGATTTCGGTGGACTCGAGAACGATGGTTTGTGGGTATGAAGATGATGGTTTCAGTTTTATTTGGATTTATTGTGAGTCTCCACTTATCACAGTATGAAGTGAATGTTTGGATGGCTTCAGTGAGAGTTTGATTGATGGTTGAATAGTTTTTCCAAGGGCGAGGAAGGCTGTGTCGTCTGCGAATTGGAATATCTTGATGTTTGGTGGGAGAGGAGGCAAATCGGCCAAAAAGGAGGTAGAGAAGAGGGGAGAGTGCGGAGCCTCGAGGGACTCCACAGTGTAGAAATATGGGATGAGAGATGCTCGAGTTTATGGTGATGTATGTGATACGATTGCTTAGGAAGTGAAGGATAAATCGGATGTAAGTGACAGGAAGTAGAAAGGAGCGTAGTTTAGAAATAAGGGCTTGGTGCCAAACTTTGTCGAAGGCTTTTTCTAGGCCAAATAGGAGCAAGCATGAAGGATTACTTGTATTATAATGGTTGGAAATAGTGTTTATTAGGCGCAGGAGTTGATCGTTGTAGATGTGGGGGAGTTGAGGTTTATTCTATCGGCAGGATGTGTTCGCAAAGGATTGACGGGTGGAGATGGGATGAATATATCTTGGAGGTATGTGGCGAAAGCGTCTGCTTTTTCTTTATCTGTATGAAATGCCTGATTATTTTGGAGTAGTGGATATGTAGTTTGTGTATGTTTTCCTGTGAGTTGGTTGAATTTCTTCCAGTACTTCGTGGGATGGGAGGTGTCAGCGAGTTTGTTACATGTGCGGACCCATTGTCGTAGTTTGTAAGCTTTTATGTAGTTGTGTACAGTTCTCTGAAATTGCCTGTGCCGTCTAAGTGATTCTTGGTTACCTGTTCTCTGACAGTCTCTGTAGAATTGTCGGGAACGATTGATTAAGGTTAGGTATTGAGGTGCTAGGTTGGGCCTGTGAGGATATATTTTGGTGGTAGGAATTGAGGTGTTTGATGCTTGTTTTATGGTAGAAGTGATTTTGTCTATCGTATTATAAAGTTCTGCTTCCGATGTGGGGGGTTCCATGTGTTGAATATCCTGTTCGATATGATTGCAATATTCAGTCTAGTTGGCTTTGTCAAATCTGAGAATGTTGCGGGGAGGTACGTTGCGATGAAAGTTTTGGTGTTGTGGGTTTTGAAGGGTTAATTTGATTGGGTCGTGATCACTACCAATAAGATCTAAAACCTCTATTGTGCATCGGTTTAGTAGATGTGTGGAAGTGATAACGATGTCAGGAGTTGTATTTGAGATTGGTCTTGTGGGTTTTGGTATGTGATTGACTGTACCCATTGTTTGGTATTCAATGAAGTCGTGGAATGCTGTTTTGTCTCTGTCCGACCTGCTGTGAATATTGACGTCAGCCATAATTATGTAGTTAGTGAACGTGTTGGAAATATACGCGAAGAAGTTATGTGGGATGGGATGGCCGGGGCGAACATATATTGTGACTAATGTGATGTATATCTGTTGAAAGTAAAGCGTGGTGATAAGATTCTCGGGGATGTTTTGGAGAATTGGGGTATATTGGCGATGTTTATTCGGATGCCTATTGCTGTACCTCCGTTTGCTCTTTGGGCTGGGATAAGGTTATCATGGCGAAGCAGATTGAAGGAAGGAATTTTGCAGGGTATATTTGGTTTAAGGTGAGTTTCATTAAGAATAAAGGCGTGAATGTGCTGTTCGAGAAGTAGTTGTTCGAACAATGTTTTATGTTGCGGAAGTGAGCGTGTTTAGAAAGAGAAATGTTAACGCTATGATTATTATGTGTTTGGTACGTGATGTTATGCAGTTAGACTTCTGTTTCATATACAGTGGCTTGGCAATAGATGTATGGTCGAGAGTAAGTTGCATTGAAGCTTACATTTAGAATTGTTCTTGCGGCATACTGAATTTGTTGTAAAACATGCTGTCTTTGGAATGTATGTAGGTTTTGAAGAGTGACGGTGATGAATTTGAGCAGAAGATCTACGGTGATTGGTTGGTAGACGGAGGTGATTGTGGATGTTGGTTGTTGACTGTTTTCCGTTGTTCTGAGTGGTACAATTAATTCCGGGTTATCAGCTGTTGCGGCCGGTCGTGCTTTACATTTATAACTGAATGTTGGATGTGCATCGTCGCAGGTGGTACATTTAGGTTGTTGTTGGAGATTTGTGCATGATCTTGTAGATTGAGATCCGGAACAGTATCCACATTTAGTGTCGTTTTTACATTTTGTTGTTGGATGATCGTTATACTGTTGGCACTTTTCGCATCGTAACGGCAAAGGTGGTGATGAATGAGACGGATCGACTCGGTATCTTCTTCTGTATATATATGCGCCATTTGAGAGTAGATCGTCTATGGCATCTTAGTTGTTTTTTGTCAGTACGCGGATCATGTATGTAGTAGCCCCTCCGGTCCTTTTTTGTGCCTAGACATCTGATGATGGAGTGTCCCTCATGTTTCAATTCTGTTTCAACTTCTTCGTCCGTCAGTGTGGGATCAGCTCCGCGGATAACAACAGAAAGTGTTGGAGATTTACGTGGAGAAGGTGGCTGTCTGACTGGTTTGTTGTTGAGTCTTGTTAGGTTAGCTGTTTTTCCGAAGATTTCGAAACTGTGACGACTTCGTATTTTTGTTGCTAGGTCCGGATCTATTGACTGTACTATCATGCAGTTTCTAGTTGGTATAATCCTACTGATGTCGTTTCGAGAGAAGTATTTGATGAGTTGCTGGAAGAGAATTTTCGGAATGTGAAACTTTTCATCGAAATTTGTCAGTAGAAATGAATGATTTGGAGTCAGTTCCGGAAATTGTTCATCCTATTATCGGTTTCTGAGTTTGATTCGCTGATAATGTGTGTTTTCTTTGTTGGTGGTAGTTCCCTGTCTCCTTCGTTTCTGATGACTGGTGATCTGGATCGAGCGCGAGGCGTCTTTTCTGATGTGCGTCTGGGATGATCATGAATGGTTCCGAGTGTAGAGTATGGTGGAGGTCCTGGCACAACTAGTGGTAGTCGATGTTGCATATGAAGTTGATCTGTCATGATGACTGAGATGAGGGCCAGAGGCCCTAGTATTACACGAGTTTACCTGATTTCACCATACATACTTTTATTACGATTTGGGTATTAAGCTGTCTCTTTAGTAAAATCTGTTTGTTTACTGCAGAAATACTGCGTTGCTATGTTTCGCTTCGAGTGTTTGAATCTTGATGTACACCACAGTTGGTATACTGGTTTGGCAGTCACTTTCAAGGAGCTTATTTTTTTTTAAAAAAGTGTATATTTAGTATATGTGGGTTTCTTGCAAAAGTTCGCTACTGTTCATTTTCATCTTCAGAAGAAATATACTCGGTTTCATTTTATAATCTTTTCAGGTGCGCACTTGTGCTCTTGAACCAATGTGGTTTGCATTATTTTGTGATTGGATTTTGTTTTCTACTTTGGGCTAGGCATGGTACCGTTGACCCAGCATCATGAGAACAATTGGGGAGCTGCTGTGAATAAAAGACAGTGGCGATCACAGTTGACAGCTTCGGCTCTCCTCTCCCAACAAGTCTCGTCAGCGTAGGAGCAGTAGACCAATCTCCTCCGGGGCGCTAGAATAACATCGAATGGAATAAGACCGAAATTGGAATATCATCGAATGGAATAACGTCGAAATGTATGTGATGGAATATCACCGACGAGAATAAGGCCGATCGGAATAAGACCGAATGGAAATGCACCGATCGGAACAAAGCCGAAAGGAATAAGCCCGATTGGAAATGCACCGAAAGGAAATACATCGATTGGAATAACACCGAAATGAATAGGAGCGATTGGAATAACATCGAAAGGAAAGGTTCCGAACGGAATAACACCGAAAGGAATCAGATCGATTGGAATAACACCGAAATGAAATGCACCGATCGGAATAGAACCGATAGGAATAAGACCGATTGGACATGCACCGAAAGGAAATACATCGATTGGAATAAAGCCGAAACGCGTTGACTAGGACGCGGAATAACACCGAAAGGAATAACATCGACTGGAATAACGTCGAAAATATAGTAGTCTAAATAGCACCGAAAGTCACTTGTTGGAATATTTGAGAGGAACGATTCTTTGGTAGATTAATTTACTGCTATCATAACATTATTATTTATATTCTGTACAGTGTTGCAATATCATATTCTGGTGGAAATCGCTTTCGACTTTATTCCAACAATGAACAGAATAACGTCGAAAGTTATGGACTGGATTAACGACGAAACTCAGTTCATGAAGCCCCTGTGGAACGAAGATTACAACTATTTGTAATTTCTGGTAACAGATGGCGTGAGAGGCACATACAAACTTTCGTCGGAAGGAAATTATCAAAAAAATAATTTCGAAGTTACTCCAGTACGTACTGGAATAACTTCGAAAATGAAAGTAAGTTCCATTTCTTGAAAGTAAATGGCATGAATGTTCCTCTACAAAAGATGTTTCTGCAATTCTGCGTCGGTGTTATTCCAATCGATCTATTTCCCTTCGGTGTTTTTCCAATCGGTCTTATTGCATTCGGCTTTATTCCAATCGATGTATTTCTTTTCGGTGTTATTCCAATCGACCTGTTTCCTTTCGACTTTATTCCAATCGATCTTATTCATTTCGGTGTTATTCCAATGCGATGCGACGCGATCGCTCATCGCTAGCGATTTTTTCGGACTTATTCCAATTCGGCCTTATTCTTTTCGATGTTATTCTGCGACCCCTTGTAGAATTCGTACACTGTTTGCCGTAATAAATGTCGAGTGAAATCGTCAATCTTATCGAATTCAACTTTCTACTTGTTTACTTCTTCCTTGTTGGAGTTTGGTAACTGTCCGATTCGGCAATTTTTTAAATTCTTTTTATTGTCGATTCACTGACACCTGTCGCCGCTTCCGTTAATTTATTAATGTTCTTGCTCGGCAATACCCCTTTATTGCCCACAACACCACGAATAAAATTATGTACATTTTTTTTTTTTTTTACTATTTTCACAGTTTGCTTTCTTAACTTTGCCCCTTTTCCATTAACACTATCCTTCTTTGTTGGTGTATATTGTGTAGAAGGCCCAACAACAGCATTGTCTCCTTGATCCCTTTGCGAAGAAGGTCCAGCAACACCTTGCAGCAACAGGCTCTCTATCTGCAACCCTGCAACTTCACCTGACAACCACGGTCTAAAAACAATCCGACATTCTGCTTTTCTTTTTCTCAAACACACACTAAATTTCTAGAGGGTGTAAACCCTGCAAAAATCAGGAAGGCAATACATTTTTTACGACACTTCCTTTGCGCAGTAGGGGGTGTCTGGGGAAAATGTTTTGGAAAAAAAGTTCTTAAGAAATAAGATACACTATACTTTCATGCATTTTGAGGTCTTGGGCGACTGTTGGTCACTGTTTTGTCACCGAGCTCATTTCTGTCTCTGTCACCGGAGTGTGCGCGCTTCCTCGGAGACAAAATTGTCGCGCGACAAAAGGTCCCCAGTGTGCGGGGTACCTAAGAGGTACTCATCTATGTTTTGTGTTGTTTAGATTGTTTATGTTTGTTCGTCTTTTATATGGAAGGACGGCAGGCTTGCGTGCGAGCCTGTTACCTTCGTTCTTCTTCGCATTATTAGCAACTGCTGTGTTGGTAAAGTTTGTATTTTTGTTTATTTTTACTAGAAATCATCCCTAGGCATGAATATTGCAATGTTATTATGGATTTTGTGCTTGTTGCAGGCACTGCTACTTCAAGATATCAAGTGCACTGACTGCGATGAAGCAACTACACAGATTGTAGGGAAAACTGACGGCTGTATAATATTGGTCAATAGGGTGGTGTCCTTTGGTGTAGATAAAGTAAAACTTAACCAATTAATTTTTAAGAACGGCTGGTGTTGACCGTATAATATTGGTCAGTAGGGTGGTGTCCTTTGGTGTAGATAAAGTAAAACTTAACCATGTTTCCTTATGCTTTCTATGACTTACCGGTAACGTGATTTCTTATACAAGGCCTAAGGAATTATCTAGTATTTGTGCAATGCGTCTCGAACATGAGCATCCTCATAGCTCAGAAGATTGTCTTAAGCATTGCATTGAATCATTGCACACTTTGTTTCATTGTCGCACGCGAAATAAATACTTTGGTAATACTGCAGTTTAGCTACTTGTGCTATAGAGCACTGGAAATGACTCAGATGCTACATTTTATGTTCTTATGGCCATAAAATCTACTAAAAAGGCTTAATATGGAATTGAAGATGTGCTGATAAAGGGCACGGAACCCATGTTTAAGACGCGAAAGTAGTGCGGAATGCATTTGAAATCCATGATTTTCCTCCAAAAACAATGAAAATAACGTTATTCCAACAGCATTATTTCTCAGGATGGTTCTTATTCGGACTACTATGTTCTTATTCGGGGGGACGGACTAACCTTACCAAGAAAATTTAGGAAGAATAGAAGGAACAAGTGTTTAAAATCTTTTAAATTTATGTTGTCCCCCCGATACGGAATTTTATCAGACAGGAGTAACTACTATTGTTTGCCTTGAACATTGTTTTTATGCCTGGGTGGAACAGGAAATTCCCTTGCAGGAAAATTGAATGAGCTTTTTTTTCGGAATGGCCTAGTTGAGTGACCCTCCCTGAATTTCCCAATCTACTGAGGAATTTGTTCAGTTCCAAAGACAACAAACCTGTATTTAAGTCAGCAGCAGTTAGATCAGATTTTTATTGCATTTCGGCTACCACAGAGGATTGCTGTTGAGCAATGTGGTATGGAACATGTCGTATTATTACAAACGATTATTAAAGATTCTGAGAGAGCGTTCACACAATACAATGACAATAATACATAATAATGAGATATGGTAACAACATACATGATATATACAGTGACAGTAATAAATTATTATAACAGATATGGTATTTATTATATATACAATTATTATTACAATTTTTGATGGCATATATAATTCGTTCAACAGCATAATTCATAGATTACATTAAAATCACCACATTACAATATACACCCTGATAGCTTAGAATTTTGAGCAATCCTACACTGATATAGGGTCATAAGGGGTAAGTATGATCAGGGACCATAAAAATTTGCTGAGATGTGATAAAAATCTGAAACTTGTTGGTAGTTGGAAAGTATCACAGCATCATATTTATCAATAAAAGCTCCGTACAAACAATAGTTTCTAAACGATTCAGTTTTCAGAAACGGAAGAAAATTAATTTGAAATAAAAATTGGACCATACTAACTTCAAATTTCAGTAGCGCAATGAGTTTAATCCCGAGGGAAATGGGAATTCTCTCATTTTGTAGCGTGAAGTTAAGACTTTCTCATGAACACAAATCCAACATTATAGTGCATGTTGCTTGTGACTTATATACTTGAACATTCTTACCCCTCTAATATCACAGGTCTGGGAAAGTGTGATCACGCATTACAAGTGAAAAATTCTCTTGGTTGGATCACTCATTGTTTTCCTCTTGATGTACAGATTCACTAACACATAGGAGCCAGACCAAGGGCTTATAGTAAAAAGACTAACAGAGATTTAGAGGGGCTATACACAGTGGAGAAGGGGCTCCATAGTCTTGTGGTTAGAGCGTTGGACTCATGTCCGCGTGGTCCCGGGTTCAATTCTCAGCTGGAGTCCCACTTTTCGGCGTCCACCCAGCGTCGTGAGGAAAACTGAGGAGTCACTGAATAAAGACGTGACGGCCACTCGGTCTAGAAAGCCCTTAATACGCCTGTTCGTGGCTAGATGACGTGCAGCGCTGACCACACTGCCGTCACTCAGATGGATGCAGTTTTACCAAGCGCGGACAGATGTCGTTGGGGCAGGCTCAGGACCTATCGGTCTGTGACGCTGGTGGCTATTATTATTATACACAGTGGACACTTTGAACATTGCATTACCTTAAAGCGCAAAAAGGTGTTTAAGGTCGTGAAGTGTGAAGAAAGTTTAGTATTCAGTTTTCCACACTAATTTCATATGTAATAGGATGGAAGAGTAGGCCTATAAGAAAAATTGACACTAAAGTAGGTTGGTAGCTAGTTATTGTAGTGGCGGAGGGAAACCAGCAGACACTCCATTTACTGAAGAGCAGGAACGTGATGAAAACCTAAAATGTATGACCAAGTGGGGTAGTCTCAAGCGAGGTATTGAATGTATTTCACGAATATATACGAGGGTCATTTGAAAAGTTCTCGGAATGAAATACAAGACATGATCATATCTCTGGGAAATCTTGTTTCCTTTTCTGCATAGTCTCTCTTTACAGTTTACACTAATACACTTGGTACTTGGTTAAACGGTGTTTTAAAACCTTTGTCATTACTACTGCTCCACGGAGGCTTGGAAGCTCTTCGTCTGATTAAACTTGAGGCCTGACAAAATGCTATTTTAACTTTAAGAAGAGATGGAAGTCTGATGGAGCCAATTCTGGCGAATAAGGTTGATTTGTCATCAAGTCATAACTGAACATATTGATTTTTGCCATTGCAACGACACTTGTATAGGCGCGAGCATTGTCGTGATGCAAGACGATATTCTTCTTTGCTAAACTGAGCCTTTTTTCCGTTGTTTTTACCTTCAGTTGGTCTAAAAGCTGCACATGGTATTCATCAGTATTGGTTTTACCTGGCGGAAGGTAGTCAATGAGAAGACCTTTTGCACCCACCCGCCTAAAACGTTCCATGTTTTTCTGGCAGACTTCTCACATATGGGCTTCTTTGGAGGTGGAGGACCAGGCTGTTTTGACGTTTCGTTTCTGAAGTGTAGTAAAGTACCCATGTGTCATCGGTAGTTATGATATGAATTGACATAAATATCAAAATTTATCCCATTTCCTCAGCAATGAATGGAAAAATATTGCAATGTGCTGCCGTGATCACATTTTCCCACACCATGTTCAGAGTTATCATGAACATTTTATTATACATGCACAGTAAAGCTATAACCCTGTTCTTAGTTTTGGTAAACTTGCAATAATTGAGATAGGAGCGCACGAACTTCACAAACACTGTAGAAAATGAGTACGTTTCCCAATAGCGTTTTCAACTGGTAGGAGAGGAAATGGACAGGTGCTGGACTGGTGTTAAGGAAGCGCCATATTGTCACAGAATGCAGGGTGAGAGTGTGGCAAGGTTATGGAGGCGCGAAAATTACTACATGAAACGGAGAAAACACCAAATGGAGAAGAAAGTATGAAGATTACTAGGGGAAGGTAAGGGGCTTCCTGAGGGAATAAGAAGGTACGGAATCAGAGAGGAGGGTGAATGAATAATAATGATAATAATAATGAAGAAGGTTTGAACAAAGATACAATGTAGAAAAATAGAGTAAAAGTGCAACAGAGACGGAACAAAGAAGAGAAAGGATGAAGGAGAAGACACTGCCCTGCAGGGAATTACAGACAAATGTGGCCGGGTTCATGGTTTGCGGAAATGATAGATATGTACGTAAAACTTTGGTAAACTTTATTTTTATATGGGCCAGTTTTAGTAACTTTGGACTTCGGCCCGTCACGATTTGCCTTTAGCTGTTAAGTGTTAAAATCCACACCCATGCCCCAGCCGGGACTCGAACCCGGGACCGTTGAGTCGATAACCTACCGCCGCAGACCGCTCGACATAGAGATGTACGTCTGATCCCATCTCTTTCTAACTGTAGCACGTGAGTCAGGGTTCAGAACTTACAGGATTCTGACTCGACAGCTTCGTCAAAGGTGCAGTTGATAGGAAGTGTATTAAGGTATGGGAAGGTGCAGAAGTTGAGATTTGGAGGAGTAGCGATGGTTGTTGATGCGGTATATTAGAGGAGTTTGGGTTTCGCCAACGTAGAAGGAGGAGCATTGGAGATAAACGAGGTTGGATGATATGCAACTGCCGGGTCGGAAAGAGTACGTCTTGTGAGTGACAAAAGTAGGACAGGTTTTGCAGCGGGTTCTATTGCACTTGCCAGGTTTTGGGGAGGGGGCGGGATTGGCCCAGTTCTGGTGAGAATCGTGTTGAGATTCGGGAGGTCTGCGGTAGACTATTTTGGGGCACGACGAGAAAGTTTCAGATGACGCAGTGAGTATGGGGTGTGCAAGTTTGAGGAGCTTTTGGAGGACCTGAAGGCTCGGGTGGTAATGGGTGAAAAGATTTGTAGCGGAGGAAGCCACACGGGGAGGTCGGTTGGAGTTCGGGTGAATACGGGCACGGTCCAGTTGTTTACGGATGAGGTGTTTGGGATATCTACGGTCAGTGAGAGCTGAGGAGAGGGTCCTGAAATAGTTACGGAGTAGGTCATCAGAGGAACAGATGTGTTAGTCCCGGACAGCAAGAGCGTATGGAAGAGAGCGTTTAGTATGGTATGTATGGGAGCTGTTGAAACGGAGATACTGCATACTGTTGGTAGTTTTAATATAAACGCCTGTCTCAAGTCGATTGTTCTTGAGCCAGACATCCACATCAAGGAAAGTTGTGTGTTCCTTCGAGAAGGACTAGGTGCAGTTGAGGTTTTGCAAAAAAAAAAAAAAAAAAAAAAAAAAAAAAGTTTCCAGAGACTCTTGTCCGTGGATCCAGATCAAGAAGATATCGTCGATGTAGCGATGCCAGGTGAAAGGTTTGAGGTTTGAGAGGTGTGGAGTTGAGGTATTGGGTCTCCAGGTGTCCTATGAAAAGATTAACATAGAAAGAGGCCATGCGAGTGCCCATGGCTGTGCGTTTGATTTGCAGGAAATTGTGGATCTCAAAGGTGAAGTTGTTCATGGCGAGGACAAACAAGCAGTGGAAGTGTTTAATGGCAGCGAGGCCATGGGTGTGGGGAATATTGGTATATAGTGACGACAGGTCGACTGAACTAAGCACTTTGTAACAATACAAAAAAAAATGTCTATATACTGATCCTAATTACCCCGTGTGACCCTACTTAACACAAGTTCTTAAAGTCGAAATTTTTTAGTGTAGATATATCTACGTTACAAGTTTTCTGGATCTTTTCAATCTTCCATGATTTCGTCGGTGTTTTCGAATAAATAAATAAATGTCATAAAAATAAACAGAAAGGCAGAGGGTGGATGTTGTGTTGGGCCTTTCTGTGTAGTTTTTCTTTTTTTATACAGCTATTAGCTAACAAAGATTTCCTAATCTTAGAAGCTAAAATATACACTAGAAATTCAACATGAAAAATGTGCTCTACAGACCTGGAAAAGTCAGGAAAAATGAAAATCCCTGGTAACTCTGACCTTATTATTAACATTATCTTTCTCTTGTAAATTTTGCTTCCTTGTGAGTAGATAAAGTAAATTTTACCGCTTTATTTAGTATGTGTCATTTCAGTAACTTTGGATTTGATTTTAATTTTAAGGCCTTCAGGCAACTTTGGCTCGGGCGGATGCCTTTAAGAAGTAGAGAAAAGACAGGAATAAGAGAAAAGAACTGTGTCACAAGATTTCTGAAATAATTAATAAAAAAACGAACGAAAAAAGAGAACAGGAGGAGGAAAGCGTGCTCAATTTGAGAAAGAAGCAGATCAGCTGTATTGTACTGTATATTATATAGTCATCAGTTTGATTTTGTCTGCTTTGGTTCACAAATTTATTCTGTTTTCGTGAGGTGATTCCTGACATCGAAACAAGAAAAATGTTGCTGTTAACATGGGTGAAATTCCGCCGCTTCATTTCGGAGATAACAGCGTTTTCAACTTTGAGTACAAAATCAACGCCTATTATGGTAAGAAAATGAATAATTCTCTTTAAATCAGAAACGATGCATTGAATTAAGATTTCGTTTGAGTAAATTTGTTGCTAACAGATGAAAACACGATGTCACCTAATTGTGTGTTGGCAACCTGGTATAACATTCGAAATTTTTAAATGGCATCGTGTCTTGTTTGGCATCCTCTAATGATGATAAACTACATAGCAAAGCTTACACCACAGTGTTGAAAACGGGATAAGATACGCGATGATATAATCTAGAGAAATATGTAGTTTCTAGGCTAAGGAAAGGTTATTTTGTGATATAAGAAATTCGGTGGTAATTCATACGAGACCTGTTACCGTATAGTCCGTTCCCTTTCGAAGCTAACACGAGGTCTGTGTATTAGCACTTAAACCTTCATTGCATGCCATCTATTTTCAATCCACTATCCGTACCATGTAGGAGTCGGCGTTGCTCAGGCGGTAACACGTCTAACTAAGAATCGGGTGACCCGGGTTCGAATCGTGGTCAGGATGCTGGAGAGTTTTCTCGCATTGTTTCCATGCCTGACGTTCTGAGGTGCACTCAGCCTCCTATTAAATTGAGTACCAAAGTGTCCTTGATAAGACTTGGCACCTTGGGAAGGTAAAGGCGGTCGAGCGTTTGACTGACCACCCAACCTCACTTCGTACCGTAGGTCAACGATATGTGAAGCACTACCTCTACATTCCCCATGAACCGTCCACGACGCGTGGGTATCGTACAGGGGAACAGATTTACTTTTTTTCTATCCATGCCATTCCTGCTCTCTGTAACAAAGATCAGTCAAAGGTTAGAAATCTAAAAGAAGTGTTCTAATGTTTATACGCTGTATGCTATTCTGTGCGCATGGATCTGTAGTATTTTTTTCAAGGACAGAATAGTTTAAAACATCATCAGTGTTAGCACAGGCCTTATGGTATTTCAGTCAATATTAAGCCCGTGAGCTTTATCTAAAACTGAAAAACAGATTAATTTTCTCCAAGACTTTCGGATAAGAACGCCACTTCTTCAGACAATCATGATGGTCCGTGGTTGTGTTCGAAATGTCGATTTTCGTATTCACAATATGTTAAAAGCAACACGGGTGCAAGCTGGATTCAGTGAAGCTTTTTCATGAAACCATTTCATGAAAATTGTCAATATCACGGCGATGTGCTACGACTGTTGTAAAAAAATCGTCTAATAAATTAGAGTGATATATTTGGATAGGAAAATTTCTGCTTAATAATTCGTAATTTCACCAGATAACCTACTCATTATCACTAAATAAATAACCTACGGTTTTTTCAATTACGGTGTATAAACTAGTAAACAATATTGCCTAGAAGGATTGTTTCACTATATAAACATACAGGATGATTTTTTTTAAAGCTCATGGATTTCATTTGGTTCTAGAATTTGTAAATGAACTTCGATTTCTATGCGGTTGTGGCAAATGAACAAGGAAGGATGGGAGATTTATGGGACTATGTTGACCGGTTTAAAATCATCCCGGGTAATATCGCCCACGCCTCAACGAATATTCACCAGTTTACCTTACGCCTTGATGCGGTGCGGACGTTTGAGTTTCCTCCTGTAGATGGCAACGTCGTCAAGGTCAACAAGAATCAGGAAACTGGGCCGTTGTATTGTATTGTTAATTGTTGTGCTGTAAAGTTGTGAGTACAGTTCTGTGCTATAGCGTTATTGTGATCAGCACACAGTGAGAATGGTGTACTCTTTGCAGGAACGTGTGTTTATCGTTAAAAGTTTTTGGAAAACTGATTCTGTTGCTGCAACGCAAAGGGCATTTAGAAACAAATTTGCCTCACGTTCTGCTCCAGACAGGAACACAATATGGTCGCTAGTGAAGAAATTGGAAGAAACAGAATCGCTTCTGAGTGAGACAGGGAAGCATCGGACCCCGCGGGCGGGTGTTGTAAAAGATGTCCGTGCTCACACGGTTGTTATCAACAGGATGGTGCAACATGCCACATATCACATGACAGTACGGCCTTGATTAAAAGTTTTTTTTGAGAATAGGGTAATTTCAAAGGGATTGTGGCCTCCGAGGTCTCCGGACTTGACTACACCTGACTTCTTTCTGTGGGGTTTCCTAAAGGGACGTGTGTACAAAAACCACCCTACATCCCGTAAAATGTTGAAGCAGAACATTACCACTGAGATTGCGAACATTAGCGAAGAAACATTACGTCTTACAGCCCTTACTTAACATGGAACGGCGTGTTCGACTTTGTCTACAGGAAGGAGGCGGACATTTTCAGCATCTTCTCTAAAGTTAAGAGGTTATGTCTTCTTTGTGCCATAAATTTTATGTTTATGAGTGATAACACAAAGACTGCATTTCCATTCTGCAACTCCGCTTCAAACAAATCCAAAACCTCATTCCAATTTGTAAGGTACGCTTGTGAATATTTGCTGTTTTTGTTGAGGCGTGGGCGATATTACCCGGGATGAATTTAAACCGGTAAACATAGTCCCATAAATCTCCCATCCTTTCGTGTTCATTTTGCCACAAACCGCATAAAAATCGGACTTCATTTACAAATTCTAGAACCAAATGAAATCCATGAGCTTTAAAAAAGCACCCTGTATTTTAACTTAAAAAATGTTATTTCCCCCCATAAAAACATAATTTAATTTAAAGATATCACCAAATTATCTTCCCTTCCCTATAAGATCGCGAACATCGTCCGTGTCTGATCCATTGGTTACAACACCGAAGTGTGTGTTTTACATCTGTTGTTTATCATCACTATCGAATGCCAAATATGCAGCATTAGACGTAGTGCCATTTGAAAAATGTAAACGTTTGCAGTGGCGGACCTGTACGCAAAATATTTAATTTAATATTCTTTGTTAAGTGCATACCTAATCAATGAACCTGCCGGATATACTCGAGTCGATTAGGGGCTTAACAACTGCCCGCCCTTAATGATTAAAAAAAAAAAAAAAAAAAAACTTCCAATCAATCTCAAATTTTTCTAAGAAGGATAAATATCGGCTCTGACATTTACTAATCATAGAAGTGTTACTTATACGATTGTTGGTTGATCTTTAGGGAAGTAATCTGTATGGTTTGTAAGAAATAATAATGAAAAAAAAATATTGGATTAATGAGTTAAAAATCTAGCACTCCTGACCGCCAGTCAGTCTGTATCGTAATTCGGCATTCAATAAATCTGGTAGTCTCTAACCATAATCTAACCTTTGCTTAGATGTCGGTATTAGCTCATTGGAGCGTGATCTAATTAATTGAAACAGTAGTTTCAATCGAGTAGCTACCAATTTCGCACGGCACCTCTAAAACGGGGGTGCATACACAATTAATTCTTATCTTTACACTTTCTTGTATATTCGCTTGCCAGAGAAATAAGTTACCAAACATAATCACTCATAAAAATACCGCAGCCTCTTACTGATACCTCTATATGAAATTCTACATGCTAGCCATCAAATTCTCCCATAATTTTTACCAGAATACCTCCATAATATCCTCCGTAAACACCAACTAAATACCTCCATAAACAAACTACCGAAATCCGTACTCCCAATCCGCTTGCTCTAATAATACCTCCATAAAGTACTTAGATTCCTCCATACAAAAAGTATCAAAATCCGTACTTCCAATCTACTTACTCTAATGATACCTCCATAAACTAATTAGATTCTTCCATTAAATACACCAGTTTACCATTCAGTTGAAAAATAGAAAATACCTCCATACGCAAACTACCGACTACCACTCCCTCTTTTTCTAACATTCCTCCTTATAGTACACTAGTTTCCCGCTAATTCTAAACTCTGGATATCTCCACTACTTCTATCCATTACCTACAACTAACCAGTACCGATACCTCCATAATAATTACTTTCAGCATGCGCCATGCTCTAATTAAAAGCGTAATCCAATAAAATACCTTTATCTAACACCTCACTACTCTACTTTCAGAGAGAGAGAGAATAAAAATCTACCCACACTACTTCATATCGTAATGATTTCTCTTACTTGTAGTTATTACTTCGTAAGGTAGCGATGGGATCGTATACGACGTGATAGCACTGTCATAACAATATACGATATAATATTATGGTAGAGACCTTATGACCGTAGATCGTTTAATAGAATGGTTATTTGGTGAATAAATAGAGCAAATGCTTATATACGTTTTTACCGACACCAGTTTATTATAAAAGTTCCAATATACTATATATTTTACAATGTGTTATACAGATAACAATCTGAGCGTCCCGAACATGGACTCTGTAATTAATAACCTAGTGGATCACCTCTTGCAATGATATTTGACTTAGGTTTAGGAAAGGAGATTGTTCCTAGAAAGGATACTAACTCCAGTCCGAGCTAGCAGGTAAAGGTATACCAATCTAAGTTGGGGGTTAAGGTGAGAGTCCTGACTCCAGTCCAAGCCAGGTAGAGGTGACCACTTTTCGGAGCGAAGAAGTGATAACTTCAAAGGTGATTGACTGGCCTTTTTATACCCTTATTTGTGGGCGTATCTTCAGTACTTCCAACACTTGCCGCTTGGAGGTTGTTGTCGTCTGCTTCCTATGGATGCTTAGTCAGCTTTATGTAACTTTTATTGTTTATTTACTTTTGTGCTTAACACACTGACCTATTTATCCATATCCCATTACAATATTTACTCTGGATTCCTCCAAAAAGAAAATCCCGCCAAAACAATTTTCCATACAGCCATTACACCAACTACACTAGATTCTACCATCTACACACAAGAAGACACATAAGGAAATCATTACATGCACATAGCTATTCACACATTTTATGAAACACTGGTTTCTGGCTCTTTTTTCGACTTCTTTTTGTAATATCCTTTGCATGCGAGAATCGCTCAGTATATTGCCACACAAAAATTTTATCTCAAAAACGATAAAAAAAGTGAGGACACAGGCATCAATTTTCAGAGCTTAGAAGTCATAACATTTTACGTAAATATATGCTTCTGTCACTTCACTTTTTGAACGAAATCACACGCATTTTCCATCCTTCTGAAGCTCTGTCCCGAGAGGGAAATAATACGTAACTCCATCTGCATCCCATCGTCGCTGAACACCCACTGCCCCGCGCGCCCACCAACAGATCAGCCTCGCTTCCCCTTAACATCTCTTCTTCTTCACGCCTCGCTATTCAAGCCCACAGGCTGAAAGTCGATGGAGAAATGCTAGATTTTTGTAGTTTATTTTCTAACTAAAGCAAGAGAGAACAATAAAAAAACAAGTTATTACATAATCAGATCTTCCAAACTAACTCTACATGTCCAATAAGCATATTTTCCCAATATTCCTTTGTACCTATATAATTAAAACAAATGAAAAAATAAAACAAGCAAGAAAAATCACTTTCATAAACAAACTACACAATTCAACAATTTCCATTCTCAAATACAATCGCTTAAATGTAACTGCTTAAACTATTTGATGTGCACATCAGTATCTAATTATTTACTGCGATCAGCCGATCTAAAAATAAGAAATACATTATTTACACATTTTATATACATAAAACAATAAAGCATAAAATGATATATTAAAATTCTGCAAAGAAATGCCATAGTCATTACACGTTATAACAGGTTGCCGTAGGGTTTGCCAAGGTGGACCCAGCCAAGGAACCCACATAAAAAAAAAAAAACTCAGTTGGTTTTTTTTTTTCATTAATTTTGTCATTAAATAATTCCTGAAATGAGGGCGCTTTACAGAAGTGCATAATAAATAAAACTATTGCATTTTCGATTGTTAGAGTACAATCACGACTGTCATTCTAACTGTAGAATAACATTGCTGTTTAAAATCAACAGCACTTTCCTTTGTGATTTTGAAATACAAGAAAGTATTAGAGCTCAGTCAGTATTCCAAACTAAAGCTACTTTCCATCTGTTGATTTCGTAACTGACTAGAACTATTTAACTCTTCCAACAAAATAGATAATAGATTTTGATGCTTTTTTACTTTCAATCTTTGCAATTATTTACAAATGGCTTTATTGTTAAAGTTTATCATAAAATTATAAACTACGTCTTTGCCGTCTCAAATTCAGTGCTAAATCACTACACTCTACAAATATTAT
>JAGDQP010038563.1:0-18112 GCA_022664845.1 Lepisma saccharinum
ACTGTGGTATTACTGGAAAGTTTCCCAACCTTTCGCTATTTCAGTCCGCAAAGTGTTAATTTATTTATATGTGAGAAGGTAATTGCAGATAAAGTTAAAGTTTGATATTTGATCCAATGTTTCAGCAATCTTTAGAGATTAGTCAAATTAGTTCTGTGCATCCAACTTTTCGTGTTTTATGTTAACTAGTGCGCGGCTGTGTTGAGTCTTGTACTGTTTTAGAGGCCCAGTTGCGTTAGGTCACTAAAATATTTTTTGTGTTCTGCTTTCCTGCGGGATGTTCTCGCCTGTGTCTCCCCCTCCTTTTTGGGGATGCCGTTCTTCGTGTATTAGCTTTCTGGTTTTTGCCAACTTTCTGCGTTTGGGCAATTCTTTCGGGCTTCTTACATGCATGTTTTTTGCTCTAGACTAGTGTGTGTTCTGTCTTCAATGTGGCTGAAGCAGGGTGCTGATGGGTTCAGCACCCTGCTTTCAGGTCCGATAGTGGGTTTTCTTTTGTTTTGTGCCCTCTCCTGTGGCGTAATGTCGGCTTGTCTCCAGGGTAGGTTTCACCATGTTGTATTTGGGTAAGCGCCCTTTTTGCAACGCCTCCTACTTTCGTTGGAGCAGCCTGTGGGACATTACAATGGCACCGATGAGTGTGAAGGTTCTTTCCTGTAACGTTTAGTGGAACATGTAAGCACCACGGTTCAGAGATTCATCAATACTCTCTTGGCTGTTAGTTAGCACGCGAATCGTGTAAGTTGGACCTCAGTTTTAGGTTTAATTCTTATTCATTTTGTGATGTGGCATTCTTCTTCCAATTCTGTCTCAGTATCTTCGTCTGTAATTGTGGGTTCTTTTTCCTGAATGACCTCTGACAATGTCAGTGTTGTGCGTTCTGGTGGTTGTTGTTTTGTTTTCTGGTCTTTTCAAATTGGTTTGATTTCAAAAGTAATCTCAAAACTGTGCTTATTGTATTTGGAAAGATAGCATCTGAAGATTTAATTATTATGCAATTTCTTGTAGGAATGCTTGTGGTGGTCCTGGCGCCCTGAACTTATTTATTGATGATACAGTAGTTTTAACTTTTGAAATCGTGTGTTATAATTTGTAACTAGAGCGACTACATTGGTGCCATTGAAGAAGTTGTAGTTGAAAGGTCATGTTAATTTGTAATGTCCATGTTTTTTCTCTCCATCTGATTCAGTAAGTGGGTGTGACTTTTCCCGCAGGTGGTAATTTTGGTGTTGTGCGCCCAGAACGAAGATTTGCCTGTGATCAAGAGCGTGAAAGTGGTGATTGTCTTCTGATGGTGCGTCGAAGTCTTTAAATTGCTTATAATATTTAATAGTTAGGTGAACCAGATATGACTGATGGGAGTCCTGAGTGTTAACCGGTGATGGTCATCCATGTGGTTTTTGGTAGTGTTGTTTGAAATATTAGATGACGATTGTTTTGAACAACAATGAAGGTGGGGCTACCCTTTTTGGTAGTAGCCAAGGGGTTAAATACTGCTATCACTTGACATAAAGTATTGTTGTCTTGATCAATCTGATCCACGAAACGGTAGAAATGACGCCATAAAGTTTACACAAAGTGGCAACAATGGTCAACAGAAGGTGACAGAAAGTCTACCTAGATTTATTTTTGCTAATCAGGCTATCGCCCTCGATAGGGAAAGAGATTTATGCGAAGGATTCAAGGTTTGGCAGATATCATAAGTGGGTCGAAGGAAATTAACCTTTATTTCGGACTATTATGAGCTGGCTTCATAATCAAATATTTTGGGTGATGATGATGATAGTGAGGTGCACTTGACGTCACAATGTAACAGACTAGTTGCTGTTCGATTTTTTATTTTTCTTCCCCTTCTATTTATTCGTAATGTTCTGTTTCCTTTCGTGCTCTCCTTAAATTTTTCTCTTTGTTTGGTTTTAGTCACGCTTGGGCGTGTTTCGTTTTATTTTCCCTTTTATTTTCAGTCTTTATTTATTCAGGTTTTCGTTAGTCACGAAGCATTGACTTGGATTCAGTGCTTTATTTTGATTGGATCCTAGTCAATGCTTGGCTCCGTGTTTCTTGCTGATTGGTGTAAATCAGCCTTCTTCTCCGTTTGATGGGAGAACTGCTCTCCCCGCCATGTTACCGCCATGATGGGAGTAAATCGAAGAATATTCCGATACTATTTCGTCCATTCCGGTGGAATATCTTTATGGTTATTACAAGAACAATAGTTGATACAAGTGTTACCCAGACTCTTTCAGCGACAACTTTGTTTCGAAATTTTCACGTTATTAAAATTATTATTTTGGTTTTAAGATTATTTGTCAGTATATGTAATATGTTCTAAATTCAGTATGGGGCCGTTATTAACCGAATTCCTACATTGTAAGTACCGGGTCGTTCGTTCTAGTAATCAATTGCCAACTTTTAGTCTCCCAGTTTCCATTTATATTTAAAATTCCCGGTTAGCAATGTTAACAGCTACCATACCTCACCGCTATTAGTCAAATTAACGACAATATTTGTTCGACCATTTTTACGTACAGTTTTTTATGATTTTGACTTTAATTGTAAATTTAAAACCTCGAAATTATTATTTAATATTGGTTTCAACTACAGCCACTATTCTCCGTTCAATTGTCATATTTATGACATTATTATTGCATATTTGAAGATTTATTTAAAGAGTTAATTGTATAATGTAGTAATTATCTGTCATTACGTCACGCCTACTATAAGGCCTACTGGTTTCTTTCGCCAAGGTATGTTTTGTAAAATAACTTCATTTCTGTAAGTAATAATGTGGTAAAACGTTTTCTAAATTAAATAGCAATGTGTTTGGACTATCTCGTGAAGATTTCAGCAAAATTTATTAATTATTATAGAACTTATGAACATTTATGTCTGCAAAACCAACTTTCGTTTTCGCTTAATTAATTCACAATGTGTAAAAAATAGAAAATACCAATTTGTTTGATTTCGACAGCACAATCTTAATTCTGTTCTGATTTGAATGAAATGATCAACTCCGAAAGCTTATATTGTGTGAAATCAGATGAATGAATTGAAATTTTGAAATCTTTATATTTCTTCGAACATTTTGAGTTTCTTTTCAATGAACATAATCTATATAACCTCTCAGTTAACTAAGTATTACATAAGGCATTAGTTGAGTATCCATATACAGTGTGTGACATTATTTGTGTTGTGCAGTGATTTATTTAACGTTTACCATGATATTCATCTGAATTTAACAACGAATAATTAAGTGAAGTTTGAAAGCAATTAATACTAATTTATTTCTCTGTTTCGGTTATCCTATCGTTTTGTTAGATGCGTTTTAATTAGATTAGGTTTGGTTCATAAATCTGTGGTCCAGTGGTAGGATTCTTTCAGCAGCTGAGATGTGATAACTTGGGAAATGAACTATATATTAAATTTGCAGATACTGCGTTATGATATATGAAGTGACTCCAGTATGTGATGTGTGTGAATAGATTATTTGCATTTGCGTTATGACACGACGTTTAGGTTGAGATGCGACCGCCGTTCGTTGTGTTCGTCGTCTTTATTTCAGGAATTGCGATTCCAGACTACAGGTGTGGGCCCTACTAAGGTAAAAGTAAGACATGGTCTTTTGTCACCCTGTAGACTTCGAAGTGAGTAAAGATGCAGTATGAGTCACACATGAATTGTTATGCGTATCATAGTATGAAATTATTCCCAAGTATGGATTTTCGTTTTCTTTCTTAGACTATCGCTAATCTGAACCACCTGGTACTTCAGAGTATGAAAAGACGATCTAATTAAAAAAAGATTGGAGGTGTCGCCTTATTGGTATTTCCTCACTCGTACTAATTTACTGTCTTTTAGCAGCAATCACAAGGATCTGGAATCCTCTTTCCAAGATATTCTTAAATCTGGAAGACATTTCTGCACCACTCGTCTGGGGTGTACAAAATGTTTTGAGCTAGAGTTTAGTTAGATGCATTGCGTGGGTACTCTAGGCTCCTGGTGACACTATTTATATTCCTGGGTTGTGGTGTTGCAGTTTTTGGCTATTCCCAGCCATGAACTATGTTTACAACAACACGTTGCGATGGTTAGTTGAACAAACGCTGTGTTATCGGGCAATGCTGACTGATATGAACAGTATTTTATTCAACTTGTTAGAGGACTATGTAGTATCCCTAGAAATCCTGAAGATTCCTGAGGATATAGCCCCTACAGAAATTTGTTGTAAAAATATTCATATGAATTAATATTTAGTAACGCCATGTCTACTTTTGTACAACCTAGGTAAATAAAACATTTGCAATTTTCTTTAAAATATTATCATAAAGAAAACAAATGCAAGAATAATACAAGATATAACTTAGTGATACCACTAGTAATAATATTTTAATATGAGCTGTTCTTCCATCTATTGGTAAAGATTTCTTCACTGCATTAACTACATCCTATCCCAGCCTCAGTCTGTAATGCATAAAGGCCATACATGTAATTCAACAAAGCCTATTGAACGTGTCGAAAACAAACTTCAGCTATGTTGTTTACTTCCATTTACGTGACTCATCACATGCTTCAACTTAATCTTACCCACAAAAAATACCCGAAAACAAATATGTTCGTTTCTAGAAACACTTACATTGAAAAGAAAGATCACAAAACCAACTAAGCCTACTGGCCAAAGACAACTCGTACGATGAGATTAACAGAAAACGCAAGATTTCAGGACCTTGAAGGATCTGATACTTTGACCAGAACGCTAATGATGTTGATGATTATTATTGTTTACGTCTTTTATAATGTTAATCACCTTCACCTTCCTTTCCAGAAAGCCAAACTTGTCAGTCTTAGAAATTAAGAAGTTTCCTTAACATTATTTAAAAAAAAAGAGTAAAGATATTGGTAAGGGCATTGCTCCCGCTCCCCACATTAATTTCGTAATTCTCCAGGGAGAAAGTAGTTTGAAATTATCAGTGATTAAATTTTTTCGTCCTCTTGTGAAAACGAATTTAAACGGGAATTGAAAGTTTGGGAAAGAAATAAAAATATGTAATGGTAGTGTAAAAGTATGCTTTGTTTTCAATATGTAAGTACAAATAAATGACAGAAAATGTGATGAAAAGTCTTCATAAAATTTGCCTAATCAACTGCATCTAAAAGTATCTTATTTCATATTACTAGAACTAATAGTTAACATTAGATACATTATACTCCAGTTTACCTATCGTTCACAATCGCATGGAAGTATGAACGCTGCTCGGATGGCCTTTAAATACACCTGCTTTTCGACAATAATAAATTACTTACATTACAGGTACACTTCAGACACCTAACCCAACCAATATAACTTTGAGGAGCTCAACCTACGTTTCACTCAACAGGAGGCCGAGCAGGGGAATTTCGTTCATTGAAGATTTTGAAACAAAACTCCGACTGACAATTTGGCAGGAGTAAAAATTGTGTTACTTCTCTTCTTCTACGCTTGATTTTCGTATATATTTATTAAAATTGATTCATTTCACTATAGATAAACTGTAGGGGGCATCAACCCCTAAGACTAACTTATGAGATGTACCGCCACATTACATTTCAACAGACTTTTCTTCTTCTTAAAGGTAGAATAAGAAACATATTTTTTTCTCTAAACCAGCTAGTTATATTTTGCAGACCTCCATTCATTTTGTACATTGAATATATCGATATACGGTGTCTTGTTTTATTCTTTCCATCAATACCCTGGACAAAAATATATTTTACTAACTCGTATAGTTATAATATCCCAAATGCAATTTATCATCATCATAAATATTACCATTGTAAAAATTATCTCTGTATGATCGCAGCTGTAAATGATGTCAGAATTACTCTGTAAAGAAATAAAGTCAGATCTATGTAGAGTTACTTAAACCACCTCAATCCTTAATTTCGCATAATTCCTAACACCCCTTTGGAAACACTTGCAGGTGGCTCCCAAGCATTTCCGTGACCACTACATCCGCACTGGAATGATTCCGCACTCTAGTTGAATACTAACTTCACGTTCCTTTCCTAATGTTTTATTTCTTGCAGCTTGTATTCAGTTGTAGTTGTATATTACATTGGAAAGCAATTTGGTGTGCTTTTAGTAAAGATATAAAACTAGATTACTCACTTGATTACCGTATTATAACTTATTTAAACTGGATCCTATGGCTTCGTGAAAGAATTTTTCTGCTATATGTTTACCAACATTAGGTAGCATTACAAGAAAAGACGATAATCGGAATGCCATAGGTATTTGAATAAGGTAGTAAAAGAACAATATTCATATGATTATGCCCGGATATACTGGCGAAACAAGGTACGTATGGTACTTTGAACATCCATCTTTGAGATCGGTGCCAAAGAGGCCATTTGTTTCTTTTAATACATTAAGAAAGACTTAATATTTTGGAAGTTAGCCTTACCTTTCCTTTGTATGTAAAATTGTCACAGATTTTCTCTTCCTCCTGAAGTAATAAGGAGGAAATAAAAGTTCCATTAAATAGAAGAAGTAGTTATAGTCTGTGTTTATCATACCAATGACGTTAAAATAGTATTTTGCACCATTTCAGGTATTTCTTTCTTTCTACGGTAATGTTAATTATTTTGTTTTTCAGAAAGAAACAATAGAGAAAACGTAACAAAGTAGCAACAATAAAGACCAATGGGAAGAAGATGATGGAATTTTTAATTTTTATTTATGGTCTTTAGGCATCTAAGGCTCAGGCCGGGATAGGGGAGAGGAAAGGATTTGGGAAGATGTCGGCAGGGCCTATGCTGAAGGTGCAATCCCAGTATTTACCAGGTATGACTGAGGGGAAACCCTGGAAAACCCTCAGTCAGGATGGTCGGCCGCTGGGATCGAACCCACGATCTCCCGAATACTACGCCAATGCTCTACCACTGAACAATGGCGTCTCGGTAAGATGATGGACGGTGTAAAAGAGATAGAACAACAGTAGTTTTAAAATTGCATCTCCTTTCCTCGCTGTTTCGTACTATGGGGATCAGTAGCATGATATGCAGTCTCCACATCTTTTTGTTTAGATCTGTTGCTCTTAAATCTTCTTTTATATGAGATATTTGGAAAGCAGTTATTATATATAAATCAAGAAGAAGCGTACTCAGAGAAAAATAAGAAAAATAGAAAGTGCTTTCAAGCAATGTCGAAACGCACGTAGCGCCGATGCTACAGACACCCAAATAAGATCCTCGTCACCCATCGTCTGAAACGATGTAATATAACAAATACATCGGCATTAAAACGTGTTGGGTTAACAAATCACAATCGACGTTTTAACTAAGAATTATATTTGAGCAAATTTCGGGATTAAAGGACCCCGGCGTAAAGGGGATTCCCCATGTAATTAATATTACGTCGTAGAAAAACACAAATAAAAATCTTCCTTAAGCTGTATTCTTTATTCCTAAAGTTGTATTCTACTTTTGCAGCATTGCCATGTAGTAGACGATGAACTATTTTCAAGTTTTCTGAGTAAATTCTCGGAGATACTGCTTTTACTTTCATAGAAGTCAACCCCACCCAAAAAGTATTCTTCTTTGAAGAGACGGACAGAATCTGGTTAGTGTCTTGCTGTCCCACTTAGACTTGAGTTAACGTGACCATATGTTTTTAGTGATTTCGGGGGAGAATCGGGAAAATTCCACTTCTTGGTTGCAACAGTAAATTTGCCAACCTTTTCGTTTCCTCTTACCACTACATGAAATATTCATTCTCAATACTTTTTTATGTATACTCCTTGAATTTTGAGTTTACAAATGAAAATCAATTAAATCAATCAGAACATACCTAATGGGATTTTAGAAATACCAAATATAGTACATTTCAAGGATTTAGCGGGAAAAGTACAGAATTAAAAAAATGGACCCCTGAAAAGAGTTTATCTGCTACCCTCTAGACAGAAATCGTTTTCGATTCCTAAATAAAACAATAAACTTTTTGGAAGGATATTTATTCTTCAAACCAGGAAGAACACCGTGGAGAAAAATACCTGGGGGATAAATCCCTTAATCCGTGGAAACTTCTCGGAAATCGGATGTGAAAGGTCATCTTAACCTGAGTGCTTTCATAGAATTCTACTTACTAAAACAGTTACAAAAGAGTAGTTACTCTGAATTGATTTCTGAAGGAATTTATGACGTAAATGAAGTTATCTACGTAGTTCATTGTTAATGCTATGCTATCTCTTTCAGACTTTACCTTGGAAAGTTACGTATAGTATGTTTCTAAGATTAGATACAGGGAACGTGGAATAGTCGAAAGTTTCGGAAGAGTTAGTTTTCATGAGATACGGCAATATTGTACGATTCTTGAATCTAATCTAACTGTACGGTTAAATTATAAGGACTATTTGCGTGGACAGTTAGCAGGGGCATAATTTGCTATAGTATGTTAGTGTCACTAGATCCTCGGTACGGTTTTTGCATTCTGTGTTTAGTTGACATAAGCAAATGTGTCGAATTTTATAATTTTACAGGAAGAAGAATTACATCTTGGCTGAACTTTAGATACTCCCTATCCTTCTTTAAAGATAGCAACTATTCCTCGAATATGACTCGTTACCTTACTACAAGCAAACCGATACACCGACGTCCCAACTCGTAAGATGGCAGCATGTGTTTCTTTTTTTAAATTCTGATGATTTAGTATACGAAGTAACGTTTCTTCTTATTATTCTATGAATAACTTCTTTATGAACTTGTGCCTAGATGTTATGTAGGAAGTAGAGTAAATGAATGATTCATTATCATAAAACTCGAATTACACTTAGAATACGAGTTCTCGTCTGATACTATGGTAACCAAGTTTTTTTTTTAAATATACAGGGTGTTCCGTGAGGAAACTGACAAACTTTGCACATTTATTCCTTACATCAAAACAACACGAAAGTTTATCATGCACTTTCCTGAGAAATATCTAATTTTTTAGTGTTGCCAGTTGAAATTTTCCTACTGTTAGCGTGTGGCTGGCAATATTTCACGTTGATACCAGCACGAAACTTCCGACTATAGTCATGGCAACGGAGATTGTGGCATCATAAGTTAAGTAGAATTAAGCATTATAATGACACAGCCATCAATCCCCTCAGATGTTTCTCTAACTTAAACAGAGCAATACGATAAACATGAAAGGACGTGTTACGCGAGTGATGTAGTCACTGAATGGATTTCAGGCTATTTCAAAACAATATAAAAAGTTTATAAGAAAATGCTAAATTGTCAAATTTATAAGATTTTTATTTATAACTTAAAATTCATCTAAATTAGAAGCCCTTAGCTTTACATGTGAAACAGTAACAACCAATCAAATTAGGTATACAGAATAAATTTATCCAGTTAGTTATTTCAAGGAATGAAAGCACACTTATCTACAAATTTATGGTCGGTCTTTCAAATTTGGCACTGCGTTTTGAGTCATCCTGAGTCAATTTAATTTTCGGTAGCTTTCAGAACCTTACGATTGATCCAAACTAAATTCAAACTTGAAATTATTTATGACCTTTAGACTCAGGCCGAGATAGCATATGGGGAAATGACGAACGTAGCAGCCAAGGGTTTATTTAAGGTGCTATCCCGGTATTTCACTGCTGAAACTGAGGGGGAACATTGGAAAACGTGCTAGAATTGTCGGTCGCGACCTTCTAACGCGCGTCCCAGGGCTTCCCTTTGCTGATCCAGTGTCCTCGACGTTACCACCTGGACCACGGGGGCTGGATTGACCTAAACTGCCTTTTGGACAAAAAAGTTAAATATGTTACAAAACACAATGTGATCTTTCTTAAAGACAGATGACATATTCTTACGAAATTGTCTTTTTTTGAATTATGATTATCGTCCAAAACAAGTTTACCACGAACAACTTCATTCAATTGATTCCTACTCTACAGATGTTGAATCCAAAACTACCCTCATAGCAAGCGAGCGTGCTAAAAATTCACCCACCCGGGGGTTGATAAGAAATTCCTAAGTGCGGTCGTCTTTATGTTTTGAATATCGACATTTTGACTTGCATTCTATGATATTTAAGTCGACTTTTGTCCCAGAATAACCTATAGTGACAGTTGAAACGTCCTGTATCGGCTAACGTTGCAGAGAATAAAAACGAATCGTTGTTAGAAAACTTAAAACAGTAAGAAAAAATTGGCAGTTCGAGTTGATCTACATAAATTTGAATTCAATCATTCGATTTGTTTTCCTCTACGAAAGCCAAGGACCTTTTTCTGCTGACCAGTACTAGTATCTAAGAATCTATTGACAAATAGAAAATAAACACAACTGAAACCTAAAGGCACTTTTTTAAAAGACGAATTAACAAAATTAATTATGGAGTTATAAGGCAGTAATTGAAGGGTCCGATTGAAAAGAATCCTTAAGTCAAACTTTTACTTTTCGAAATATTTGATATCAAAGATTAACAAACCATTGACGTTGTATTGGTACTAATTTTGTTACTCTTGTGTATTTGTTTTTGTTTTGTATTATATAAAAGAAAATATGGACTGAGTTTTTTTTTTAATTCAACTGGATGCTAAAGTATATCTTTGTAAAAAAATATTATAAATGAGGACAGGAAAAATACGTCAAAATGATGTTTATAACATCTTGCAGAGATAAAAATGAACTGTACAATTGACAGTATGTTTTGTGCTTAGATATTCAAGATAAGTGACGTCATTATTCAGTTTCCACTACATCTGTAGCTACAGTACAATCAGCTGTTTGTTGCGGCACCATTTAAAACTACCTTTCATTTTCGGGTATATACAGTACTTCAACAAGTGACGTGTAGTTTAGCTGCAACAAACAGAATTTCCCGACTTGATGGGATGACGTTTTCCTCCATGTGTGCTTTTGGTCGGTCTGTGATGAGCCACCGCGGTCCTCTCCGGTATACAAAGTGAAGAATGTGAACAGGACTGTCACTGTATTTCTCACTATTGGGCTACCAAATTTCGTAAATCTGATTTGTCATCACTGTGCACTGATGACCTTACATATATGTCATACAGTCCCTTGCAATCGAATATTTCCACCACATGATTACATTTACCAAATGTTTCATTTTTCGGAGACTACGTCCAAGAAATACTGCTTTTAAGTAGCTTGACACTGTTTAACCAAATCCACGTAGTACTGTGAACTGCATACTTTTTTCCTTTTTTGTGCCTTTGGTCTACTGGTAACATCATGGGATAAGATACAGAACCGAAATACCGTAAAACATGTGAAATATACACAGCTGGTCCAGATATATGAATATGTACCTCTTTTTGTTCAGACTTTAGCAATGATCTCAGAACAACAAAAGCAATAACACTTTATCACAATTAATGTCTGTGTGAAATTATCAAGACAAGTCATGACATTATTCAGATCTTTGGCATGAACATTTTCAGCAAACATATATATTGTAGCTTCGTTTGTTTCTATGTTATGAATACAAAAATTATGAAACCAAGATTGTCTTCTATAGTTTTCGTTCTGTGCATTTGCCACAAGAAGTTGTATGTTCTTCTAAATAAAGAAAACATTTTTCTGTGAATTTAGTGTCATTTTGCATTTCTCTATTGCAATTAACGGACTTGTTATAGTAATACTTAAAACTTAAATATAGCACTGGAGATTCACATAATGAAAGCATCGGACAACATAACAACTACTATGATTACGTATAAATTAGAATATTCCTAAAACTCGACTTAGGGAGTTTTCAATTGAAACCTTCTGTTATTGCTTCGAAGGTTGGAAATACTTAGACACGCTTGAGAAAAGGAATACTGGCAATCAAGCTATACTACAAATTTCCGTAGTACTTCGGCAAAATGTCATTTAGTTTGTTAGCAAGGAAATAACCTACAGAGAATATAACTCTGCTACCTCTTGCTAAAAGAAATAAAGCATGCCTATTGAGCTACTCTGCATGCAGTTATTTACTGGTCGGAACTACCTCAGCGGGTTCCGGTGGTCGTAATCATAAAACATTATGAGAAATATAATTATATAATTATGAAAAAATATGCTAAAGATTATGAAAAGATAGTCCTACCTTTTTTGTAGATTTTCCAGCAGACTTTACGCCTGTAAAGCAATTGATAGGGGGTATCTACCTTTTAACACAGGGAGGGGGACGAACATAATAAAAACTGGAGACACACGGATGTATTCTAAAACAAATATAAAATATTACTGTGGAAATGTGGTTTATTGTTGCTAATTTTCAGATAAAGCAACAATAGCTCAGATCCAGAACTCAATTTTTTTTTTTAATTAATTGTTTAGCGTTAAACGACATCATTATTCTTTACTAGTTTTTGAGCCTGTCATGCAGTGATTTTGCCAGATCCCCCATGTGGGGTTGTCACCCTCCCAAATTCTTGAGAACATCTCCAACTTTAAAAGTTTTACGGTGAAAAAATTCTACAGAAACCGTGCAAAACTCCACCTATACCCTCCCAATTTTGACTTTACACCCCCCTCCCCACACAAAAAACTGAAAATCCTGGTGGAATACGTGTCATTACAACACCAACATTACCCTTCTGCAACTTACCAGTAGTTTAATTTCACATTATTGTTATTGAGCTGGTGAGGAAGAGGTATTGTGAATACTTGATTCCTCTTCGTAATTATTTCTGACCTTCTGCGGATTATTATTGCCGATTTCAACTTTTCCAGCCAACGGGAAGTGCACCTCTGATTTCCGGTGTAGGGGGCTTGTTATTTGGGTACTTACATAACAGGATAATTACATATTTTATTATACTCGTAATCCAATCTGTTCCACGAATCTTCATGCCAAATAACAGTTTTCTAGTCTAGAAGGAAGAGAATTTTCAATACCTGGGGATTGTGGGGAGGAGAAAGTATTGCTGTACGTAATGGTATAATTTCATTTTCTCCTAATTCCAATTTCCAAAGAAACTTCATGCAGATTTTAAGCTTCCTAGCCCAACGGGAAGTGAATAAAACCCGCTGGAAGGACAGAAGGACAATACGTTGGGGATTGCATGTGTATTCCTTATACCTTACTCTTCTGCGCTGAATAAACACATGCTATATGGTAGGAGAATAATAAGATTTTAAGTGCAGAATAAAGTTGCTTACTATCCAATGTGGAATCCGGGACGCAATGAAAGGTAAAGGTATTGTAGAGTTACGAGGTCGAAACCTCAAATATATGAATTCATGACCACCAAGGACGGCACAAGCGACCAAAAGTAGTGCAATCGTTAGTGCCGGATTGGGCAGTACAAAGTTTCGTTTGGTGCTCAATTCGTCGCAAAGTTACGCGACATTCAATTTAGGGAGGGGGAAGGGGGCATCTTCACACTCAAATTTCCAGGAAATTTGAATTTTGAAATGAAACTTGTGCCAATCGTTTATGCTGGATGGTGCCATAGAAAGTTTTGTTTGTGCTAAATTCGTCGCAACGATAAACGACATTAAATTTCTTTGTGGGGGGGCAGTTTAAAGCTCGAAATCTTGAAAAAATATGTTTGATACCGACAATCTTTGTGCTTCGTTTGTGCCGGATCGTGGTTTAGAAAGTTTTGATTGTTCTCGATTCGTAGAAAATTTATGTTACTTTAAATTGTTTTGAGGAGGCATAGCTTCACGCTCTCGATAAAATTTCAAAGCTGAGCTTGAAGTTTCATCAATCGATTGTGTTGAACATTACACCAAAAAATTCCGTTTGTGTTCAGATCGTTGCAAAATTATGCGACTCTCAATTCTGGGGATATCTTCACCTTTAAATTCAATGAAATTGAGAATTTTGAAACGAAATGTTATGCCAATCTTTTGTGTTGGATTGACTCGTATAAAGCTCTGGAGATTTTTCACGTTGGATGGTTCCAGAAGAAGTTTTATTTGTATTGAATACAGCACACACAGTTCTTTGGCCTTATTCATACATTCGTTATATATACAGTGGACAACTATCTGGATATTAAATAAATGTAGTAAATATTTAATTAAATCTCGATGAAGATAATGGAGAAGTGCTTCAGTTATAGTATGGAAAAGTTTCATCTGCTTATAAAATACACTGGGAACTATATTTTCTTCCTGCGAATGTACAAATTGTTTTCAGTAAATGTTTAGCATGCATTAACAGCAATACATTTAAATATCAATGCTTTATTTGGATCACATTGTCACCTACGTTTTTGCCGACCACAAACAATGAATTTACTTCTTATTACGTAACAAACAGACTGATTCATACAAACTCTACAGTCTAAAGTAATACACCGGGCCGCCGTAGCTGAGTGGTAGAGCGTTGGAGTAGCATTTGCGAGTTCGTGTGTTCGATCCCAGCCGCCGACCATCCTGACTGAGTTCTTCCTGTTTTCTTTTGCTCAGTCACGGCAGGCAAATGCCGGGAAGGTACTTTCAACATTGGCCCTGGCCGATATCATCTCGAATCCTTTGCCCTCCCAAGTCCCGGCCAGAGACGTAGATGCCTTATGCCATAAATAAAAGAAAATTAATTCTAAAGTAATACACAACTGAATGTTTGTCGTCCTGCCCACCCACCCCCGATCAAGAGATATTAAGAAACTAATTATTCCGTTCGTTTGTGCTGATTTGTTCTGCAGTATCTCGATTTGTTCTGCAACCGCATCCGAATGAAAGGTACCCCTTTTTGGGGGGGAGGCAGGACGAAGTCGTTCTATCGCCCCCCCCCCCACTTACAACGCCGAACCGCTCGGTGATCGAAATAAGCTCATTCGTTTGTGCTACCTTTGAGCTGCTACGTTGCCAAGTTTCAATATTTGTTCTACAATCGTCGCTCGCGGCCGGGTGACGTTTCGTCCAAAGACATTTTGTCCATACGACATTTAGTCCAGGGATATTTAGTCCATAGACATTTCGTCCACAAGACATTTCGTCCAACGGATTTTTCGTCCACAAGACATTTCGTCCAACAGATTTTTCGTCCACAAGACATTTCGTCCAACAGAATTTTCGTCCACAAGACATTTCGTCCAATCGACTTTTGGTCCAACAGATTTTTCGTCCACAGGACATTTCGTCCAATCGACTTTTCGTCCAATGGATTTTTCGTCCACAGGACATTTCGTCCAGTCGACATTTAGTCCAAAGGATATTTCGTCCAATCCATCAATCCACATACTAAACTCATCCATATAAATTCACAGGCCAAACTAAAGAAGCTACAAACACCAAATTTGGTACGAAGGTGTAGGATCATGAGTAGGTAAAGGAAAAATCCGACATTTTGGAAAAGTCACCATCTTGGATCCAAAATTGCCGCTAAACCCATTGCTGTATACAATAGAGAGCTTAAACTACTGGGGCTATTGAATTGAAATTTGATATAGAGGTACATTATCAATAGTAGATTAATATAATATTACACAATTTTCCCAAGGACGCCATCTTGGATCCAAAACGGCAGACTTAAAATTTCATTTTCCCCAATCTTTGAGGCAGAAACACGAGATTTAGCATAAAGCCTAATCATAAGTAGTAGTTTTTTTAAAATAATAAAATGTTTAGGGAAAGTCGCCATCTTGGATTCAAAATGGCCGCCCAAAAAGCATTTTCGACACCGTTTGAGCTAGAGAAATGTCATTTTATTTCAAACTGTGTCTTTACGTGTAAGTCATCACAATATAATCAAATGTTAAAAAAGTCACCATTTTGGATCCAAAATGGCCGCTGAAACCATTGTTGTAAAGAATATACAGGCTAAACGGCTGGGGTTATTGAAATGCAATTCGGTACAAAGGTAGAATGTCACCAGTAGGTTACGAAAATATTACGAGATGTGTTGAAAGAAGCCATCTTGGATCCAAAATGGCTGCTAAACCATTTTATAGAATACACAGCCTAAACTACAGGGGATATTGAAATGACATTTTGTATAGAGGTACATTATCAATAGTAGGTCAACATAATAGTACACAATTTATCCAAAGACGTCATATTGGATCCAAAATGGCGTACATTAAAAATGCATTTTCCACACCGTTTGAGTTAGAGACACGAAACTTGGTATGAAGGTGTATTATGACGAATAGTTTAGGAAAATGTTACAAAATGTTGAAAAATTCACCATTTTGAATCCAAAATAGCTGCCAAACCTATTGTTGTATAGAAAAGAAGAAAAGAGACCTTAAACCGTTGAAGCTACAGAGATGAAGTTTGGCATAAAGGTACATTATCGTTATTAGGTTAAGAAAATGTTACAAGATGTATACAAAGACGCCATCATGAATCCAAAATGGTGGATCTAAAAATGCATTTTCGACACCGTTTGAGCTAGAGATACGAAATTTGGTATATATTTGCATTACAACGAGTATTTTAGGAAAATATTACAAAATTTTAGAAACGTCGCCATATTGGATCCGAAATGACCTCCAAAAATCATTTTCGACACCGTTTGGGCTAGAAAAATGAAATTTTATTTGAAGACGTACCTTCAAGAATAAGTACCTTCTTGATTATTTGTACCTTCAAGAATAAGTCACGACAATATAATAAAACGTTAGAAAGTCGCCATTTTAATCAAAAATGGCTGCCCGGAAACCCATTTCCTAAATTATTAAGCCTAGACAAACGAAATTTGCTATGAAGGTGTACCATGAGGAGTAGGTTACAAAAATGGTAAAAAATACCTATGAGGGCCCAGCCCCGTGGTGGGTGGTACAATTGTGATATGGAAGCGCAGACCGCCAGAGAGTGTCTGATTAAGATAAAGGGGGTTGAAAAGCTTCCAAACCCTGATGTTGGGAGCGCAGCTCCCACGGTGGTGTGGGAGCAGCGCCCCCAGCGAAGCAAAGCGAGTCTACATACTATATAGCCCCATGGACACTCACTCACTGATTCATTCACTGACTCACCCATATAAATTCACAGGCCAAACTACTGGAGCTACAAACACCGAATTTGGTATGAAGGCGTAGGACCATAAGTAAAGGGGAAAATCCGACATTTTGAAAAAGTCGCGATCTTGGATCTAAAATGGCCACTAAACCCACTGTTTTAAATAATAGAGAGCTTAAACCGCTGGGGCTATTGAATTGAAATTTGGTATGAAGGTACATTATTGCTAGTAGGTTACAAAAATATTTTCAATTTTTCTAAAAGTCGCTATCTTGGATCCAAAATGGCTGCCAAACTCATTGTTGTATAGAATACACAACCTAAATCGCTTGAGCTACTGAAATGAAAATTGGTATGGTGGTACATTATCAATTGTAGGTTACGAGAATATAACACAACGTACCCAAAGACGCCATCTTTGATCCAAAATGGCGGACTTAAAAATGCATTTTCCACAACGTTTGAGACAGAGATACGAAATTTGGTATAAAGGTGTAACATAACTAGTAGTTTACGAAAACAATACAAACTTTTGGGAAAGTCGCCATCTTGGATTCAAAATGGTCGCCCAAATATTAATTTTAACACCGTTTGAGCTAGGTAATAGAAATTTTACATGAAGGTGTACGTTCACAAGTAGGTAATGCCAATATAACATTTGAAAAGTCGCCATCTTTAATCCAAAATGGGCGTTCGAAAACACATTTTATAAACCACTAAGGCTAGTCAAACGAAATTTGGTACGAAGGTGTACCATGACAAGTAGTTGACAAAAATAGTGAAAAACAACCATATGGGTGCGCAGCCCCCCCCCCCCCGATGGGTGACATTTTTGTACCATGGAGTCGGCCAGAGAGTCTCTGTTTACGATAAAGGGGGCGAAGCCCCCCAAACAGCGATGTTGGGAGCGCAGCTCCCAAGGGGTATGGGGCAGCGCCCCCAGCGAAACAAAGCGAGTCCACATAATATATAGCCTCATAGACACTGACTGATTCACCCATATAAATTCACAGGCCAAACTACTGGAGCTAGAAACACCAAATTTGTAATAAAGATGTAGGACAATGAGTAGGTAAAGGGAATAATCCTACATTTTGAAAAACTCGCCATCTTGGATCCAAAATGGCCGCCAAACTCATTTAGGTAGCGTAAACAACTGAAGCTATTGTAATGAAACTTGATATGAAGGTACATTATCGCTAGTGGGATACGAAACTAT